>CAHIKZ030004588.1:1072500-1130000 GCA_903632075.3 Acanthosepion pharaonis | reverse complement strand
ATATATATATATATATATATACTGATGCCAACACTAAATAGTGACAGTTTGTTTGTTTCAGGCTTGAACACACATTTTTTCATATATATATATATATATATATATATATATATATATATATATATATATATATCCAAGTATATAATTGGTGTATACGGAATGAATTCCAATAACCAACAATTACTATTCTTAAAAGAGTGCTCAATACAAAAATAGAGCAGATATAATTATTTAAAAAAAATTTATAACATAAATATGTTATAAAATCACTATATTTTGTTTCAACACCCCCCGGTGTCTTATCAAGTGATGATGTTGAATATATATATATATATACATGTTGAATATATATATATATATATATATATATATATATATACATATATATATATATATATATATATATATATATATATATATACATGAATATATATATATATACATGAATAAATATATATATATGTATATATATATATATATATATATATATATATATATATATATATATATACATGAATATATATATATATATATATATATTCATGAATTATTCATAAAAAACAAATACAAAGGTTAATGATTTAATTGGCGAAAATCCATCGTCGCGAACAATTCAAATAATATACTCCAAAAATAATAACTCATTTCTAATAGCATTTTTCGGATTACAACAGTACATATATTTTCATTGTCCTCTTATTACTGAGAGAAAAAACAAGAACAAAATCTATTCCATACCTGAGGATGTCTGTATAAACAGACGAAAGCTTGTAAAAAATAATAAGAACTCATGCAGCAGGAATTTATAAAAACAAGGATCTTTTCATTCATAAACAGATTCGGGGTTTTGTATATTATTTGGATTGTTCATGACGATGGATTTCTCGCCAATTAAATCATTAACCTTTGTATTTGTTTTTGTATGAATAATTCATGAATTTGTAAATTGATTGCACCTCTATTGAAATATATATATATATATATACATGAATATATATATATATATATACATGAATATATATATATATATATATATACATGAATATATATATATATATATATACATGAATATATATATATATATATATACATATATATATATATATATACATATATATATATATATATATATATATATATATATATATATATATATATATATATATATATATATATATATATATATATATAATATATATATATATATATATATATATATATATATATACATGAATATATATATATATACATATATATATATATATATATACATAGTTTCCATAAATTAATTGTAAAATCTGTACATGATACACATTGGGCTTATCAGTCCATCTACAGTTTAATGTATCCATTAAGATACATCAATACATTTCTTTTCATATTAAAGAAAAATTTAAATTTAATTTAAATATAGTTTTTTTTTTTTAAATTTTAATTTGTTTTTTCATGTACATGCTAAAAGTGCTGATTATTGATCCCTGATTTTTAATGAAAATTATGACACCACAAGTGAGAATCTATTGTGTATCCTGGTTCATAGATCAAATCAAGCACTCTCATCCAGCAGAATTACAGCATAAAGTATGAAAAAAATCCCACTTGATTTGGCCAATGCCTTTATCTACTGACATGGCTCACTGGATAAAAGCGTTGGTTGGCCCAAAGTGACTTGACCCAAAGAGTTGTGAGTTCAATACCTGGTTACTGCAGTGATGAACCAAAATGTAGAGAGTTGTATTAAAGGGAGATAACTGAGACATTGGGGAGAGGCATGTCACGTGGAACTAGAACAATCTACTCCAGTGGATAAAATAAAGGGTTCAGTTCAAAATTTCAATCATCTGAAGAAGGCTGGAGCATACAATACCTGAAACATCATGAATATGGCAATAAAAATTAGAACATCAGTCTGAATAATGTAATGTTAATAATTACAATACCTCATCTCAGAAATATAGGCAGATATTTAAAGAAAATTGATAACACTATTTCACTGACTTTATTGTCTGTTGCTTTCTACTTTTGATTGCCTCATTTGCCAAAACAAGAGACAGAAACATATAATCGCAGTAACAAATAAATAAGAATTAGTAAATGTTTTTAGAAAGATTCAGCAAATTTCACTCCCTTCTTGCTACAAATTTAAATTTTATTACAATTTATACCAGAGATGTGGGTGGCTTGCAGTGACATTAAAAATAGAATCTGTAAACTGTGTTAAAAAATTATCAGGAATAGTTTGTGTTCATTTTGCACTAAAGCTCTTAGGAAAGACATGAATCAACTTCCCCTTCATCCAGTTAGAGCTCTTTAGCCATCTAAGACAGTTCAACTTGGCTGGCTGCTAGCAACCAAATCCTATAGAAATTAACTTCTACTGAAACTGCAAATGCATCTTGGTGCAACTGCAGCCCTTTTGAGTCTGCAATGTTCTATAATATTTACTTTCAATAGGATTACCTAAAGCTTACCTAAATTTAAATTGCCGTCAGTGATCTCTAGAATACTCAAACTGGGTCCCTTATAGAAGGAGTAAGACCATACCCCCCAAAAAGATACCACCTACAGATTCAATTATGAACATGGCTAATGTTTGCCCATAGGCTCAATAATGAAACTGACCAATGATAATCTATAAGGTCAAGTATAAACTTCTGATAGATTTCGCTGTCCAGTTATGTCAAGACAAACTGACCAAAGAAACATATCAAATGATTTGTAATACAGACATTAGCCTGATGTTGAAAGACAATGGTTACAGACTCAAGTATAAATGTTTACCTGTAGACTCTAGTATAAACACAACCAATCCATAATAATAAAAATGATTTGTCATTAAAATAATTCAACAAAAGTTGACATGGCCTAAAATCCACAAACACAACCCAAATTTAAGTTTGCTTTCTCCAAATTAAAAATATTTAAACAGAAACTAAATTCAGTAGTTCTTTGTTTTTTAATATTAAAATCTGTTATTTTTACATGAGGAGATTCTTATAATTCAAACCCAGTCGGCTAATTCTTCAGTAACTACAATTAGCATAATTATTATGACTATCTGTCTAATAGTGTTTGTTATATTTAGTGTATGTAAATGTAACAGCTATTATAAGACAGATAGTAGTCTTTAAACGAAATGTAGACCAAGAAATACTGAATTCAAAACTATCAGGTTATGCAAGGTTTAGCTGTTGACACTGAAGAGGAAAATATCCAGTTGTATCAAGATAAGCAGACCAAAGAAACATATCAAATGACTTATAGCACAGACATTAGCCTCGCGTTGAAAGACAACACTTCACTAACAGCTACTGCAAAATGTAAATTTCTTTGATTTTTATTTAAAAAAAAAGAAAATTTATTGATTTGTTCATGGATATTTTTTTAAATTTTATAAACTGTTAAAAATGATGTGGTCAATTTGAAAAATACTATGTAGAAGGGTTGCCATGGTAACTGCTTTTTCTTAAATTAGTTATTTTTTTGATTAGTGAACATATGATAACAAGTCTCACTAACCTGTCAGAAAATGCTCCTTTAACTCCTTTAATACAAAAGCTACACTTACAAATATTAACTCATGTAGATATTTACTGTATATACTCAAGTAGAGTTTGAGTTATTATGATCAGTTTTTATGCAAAAAATAAGGGATCACACTATACACAGGTAATTTTTTTGAAAAGATTAAAAATTATGCATTTTCGGTGATCAGTCACACTATACACAGGTAATTTTTTTGAAGGAGTTAAAAAAATCATCCATTTTCGGTAATCAGTTGCACTATACACAAGTATGCTTTTTTCTGAAGGTGTTAAATTTTGTGCCAAAAAATTCTAGGGTCACACTATAAATGAAGTCGACTTATACACAAGTAATACAGTAAATGATAAATGATTGAGATAATATATACAAACAGAATATGAGAACCGGTTGGATGGTGAAAACCTTATCTTCTTGTTGGCATTTCATTCCTTTTATGTGAGTATTATCAAGATCTAATAAATAAAACTAAGGAAATTCATTACTATGGCAATACTGCTACTTAAAAAATGCTGGGGTCAAACAAATCTTTTTTTCTTTGGCTATACACACTTTATTTTCCTCACCATAATTTACTTTCAATCTATTTTCCTTTCCTATGTCAAATTACCATATTTATATTTTAACATATTTCCTATTTAAAACCTCATTGATTTGCTCAGATATATTTTAAAATTTTATAAAATTGATCACAATATTTTATGTAGCAGGGTTGTTATAGTAGCAATTTTTCCTTAGAGTTTTTCAATTATGCTTTGATAATGCTCATATAAAAGAAGCAAAACATTGACAAGAAAATCAAATTTTTAACATTCGACTGGTATTCACATATTCCATCTTTAGAAATAATGCAAATTAGTAAAAGACTGACCATATGAGTAATGACTTTTGACTAGATATTTTTTTATGTAAAATGATTTCTTTCATTTAATCGATGAATCAGCACATTTCCTTCTTTTGTCAGAGTCTTAATTAAGGAAAGAGAATTCTTCCATCATTATCAGTTCAATGACCAGCTGTAGTCATTGGATTACATCTCCATGGTTTTATCATGGCTTACAGCTATATCACATTGAAACGAATAAGATCTAAACCTTTTTTTTTAAGCATTTCACCCCAAGCAAAGTGGGATTGCCACTAGCACCCAAGGAGTTACAGAGATTAGAAGCAAGAGTAAAGAGGTGTGATAGAGGAAAGGATGAAGAGAAGGACAGGGAATAGATCAAGGCTTCTAGAGATGTCAGTTGACATTGCATTTGAATATTTGAAGATTATAGCTATCAGGGAAGTAATTCAGAGGTTAGGGAGTTCCACTGACATGAAGCTATTGGAGTAGAAGAGACAGCTACATTTAACCGTTTCGACAATGAAAGGGTGGGACTGAAATGCCAACCTAGTAGCATGTTTAAATTCATGCAGTTTGGGAACCAGCAAAAGTAGCTCATCAGAGCACTTACAGTGAAAGTATTTCATTTCACATCTATTGTATTTCTAGAAAAAATTTTGGTTTATAAAAATGTATAAATTCATTCACTTTCATCTTGTGTTTAGGTCTTATTACTAATCATTGCTTTTTAAAACAATAATCATTGTCAAAGGGTGAAGGTAGGCAAAAAAATGATATCATTGAAAAAATAGTTCTTTTGGCCCTCTGTCTTATTGTGGTATATTTCTCTATGTTTGCCATTCATATTTTTAATCAAACTCCCAAATAATGAATATTTAAATGAGATATTGATTTGAATTCATATATTTGAATAATAGATAGGGTTAAATTTTATTCATCAAATGAAAATGATGATTTTACAAAATGTGACACCAAAAATTAGGATTTTATTAAAATGTATGTCACCAAAACGATCCCAGAGCAACAAAAATCTTTTTTCCTCTCAAAAACACTCAGCCCCCAAAATGCAATGACCAAATATTTGATTTTGATATGAGAATATAATTTCTCAGTTTATATAATATCCAATATCTATATTGATTATTTCCTTTAGATAGACTCAATTTATTTTCCTTACCATAAGTTTCTTTTATTTCCAACATCAAATCCTCATATTTTGCATTTTATCTTAACATTTTCCTATGTATAAGTCTCACAGATATTTATTTTCAATTTTACTGTTAAATTTTCAAAACATTTTCTAACTAACCACATTATTTCTGAGGAGCAACAATGCCATGCTGTAACATAGCCATGCTGTAACAATGCCATGCTGTAACATAGCCATGCTGTAACAATGCCATGCTATAACATAGCAACAACTCTAAGTAGAAGCTTTATTTTACTTTAGTGCTAAAATAGGTTTATTTTACTGTAATGGTTACAAGCAAGAAGGGAAATTGATTTGTTGATTTGTTTGTTTAATGGCATATCAACACTTTTATGGGTCATTTAATGCCAAAATTTAATTTTCTTAGAAGTTTTAAAGTAATAAAAATATAATTTATGTTATTCTGCTTTCACAATTGATTACATGGTAAATGATACTCAGCTTTTGTGTAATCTCCCAATCAAAGGCCCTGCTGCCAGATGTAATTTATAGTCATACCCAGGACTAAGCCCTAAAAGATGCTATCACCCCAGGTCAGGAAGGACCTGGGAACAACAGCAATTAAGAGGTGGTTCCACACTCCTCAAAACCTCCAATCTCCTGATCAGAGGCCATACTGCTGGACGTAGTTTATTATCATACCCAGGCCTGCAAGAAAGGAGATGTGATGTGCATATTTTATTACCTCATATGGTAACAATTTTTCCTTATTTTTCTTCAGTTGTTCTGATTATGTTCTTACAGAACGAAAGAACAGAATAAAATATTAAATATCCAACTGTTTTTTACATACTCCATCTGAAATATTTTACTTTGAATATTTTGTGTTAGTCAACTTATCATAATATTCCATACTTTTATATGATATAGAGTTTGGATCTTCCATCTACTTATTAAAAATGATCTCCAGCACATTAAACAGAAACTTAATATCTTAGTTGTAACAGAATTATTCATGCAAATTCAACTTGAAATAGTAGTTGTAATTGTTCTTTAAAATTCTCAATAAATTTGTTATAGCAAATTTGTACAATTTACATTATTCGGACTATTGTCCTCATCTTCGTTGCCATATTTATCACAATATTTTGGCAGTTGTACACTCAGGCCTTCTTCAGGTGGTTGGAATATCAAACTGAACCCTTTATTTTGCTCGCTGACCAAGCATAGAAATGAATACAATATGAGAACCAGTAATAAGGAGTGCCAAAGAAAAGCAATAATAACAACGAAAATTGGAATATGAGCTCTGGTAAAAAACATGCAATAATAACAACAAAAATTGCAATATGAGCACTGGTAAAAAATGTTGCGGAAGACATTAAGTTTATAAGTCCCAGAAATTCATATACAGATTTCTTTAAGAACACATGGCACAGTGGATAAAGGCATTGGTTAGATCCAGTGACAGGACCCAAAGAGTTGTGAGTTCAATACCTGTTCAAGGATGTGGAGAACTGGGAGAGGTGAATTAACTGACATCCTTTAGACATGGCATGTGGAACTAGAACAGCCTACCCCAGCGAGCGAAATAAAGGGTTCAGTTCAACATTCCAACCACCTGAAGAAGGCCAGAGTGTGCAACGGCTGAAACGTTCTGATAAATATGGCAACAAAGATGAGGACAATAGTCCGAATAATGAAAATAGTGTACATAATACCTCATCTCAGAAATATAGACAAATAGCAAATTTGTACTATAAGAAATCTATGACTTATTAAAACTATACAGTTTTATATTTTTTTTCTTCTTTTGACTAAACATTTTGTAGTCAGAATATTATTTTTACCAGCAATAATGTGCCTTGGGTTTAGAGATGTGAGGAAACCACTTTGGCCCATATCTAGGAACATCTGCTAGTTTTCATACTACTGATATTATCCATTTGTACAACCATGCCAAGAGAAGCTGCAATCACTATTGGCTATTCTTATGTGACTAATGATGACTCAGCACTTTAGCTTAGATGCCAAACGCACTTGCTTCTACTGATCAATATCAAGTGAATTGTGTACTCCATTACTTTCAAAATGGAAACCCCTAGAATCCAGCTGCTGTGTTTAGCTTGTTGAGCCTAAATCTTGTTTAAGCAACCATCTTTCATCAATATCCCTGGCTGAATATACAAATGGCATACAACTTTTGAAAGGCTGTTTTTAGTCAGTAGTTTAGTAAGCAAGATTTTTTTAGTTGATTCTCTTTTTAGTAGTTTTTATTTTCACAAAGTTCCTGCTTGAACACAACACATATTGGTTTGCACATTAAAACCAAGTTTAAAACAATATATATATATATACATAAATATATATATTGCATATATTTTGGCAGCATGTTTTCATTGAGACATGTTTTATTGAATAATTTAGACAAGTTTTGTCTACTTATTTTCAATTGGATCCTTTCATATTCACAGACAAGCTTTTTGGTGTCATTATTAAAGGAAGTGAGAAAATTACCGGAATAAATAATATCAACATGGGAATTTTCTCCCTTCCTTTAATAATGACACTAAAAAAACTAAAAACTTGTCTAAATTATTCAACGAAACATGTCTCAATATATATATATATATATATATATATATATATATATATATATATATATATATATATATATATATATATATATATATATATATATATATATATATATATATATATATATATATATATATATATATATATATATATATATATATATATAACAAAAAAAAAAAATTACCTCAACATAGGTATAGTCTATTTCAAACCGCTCTTCACATGGCTATCGGCAGCCTCTAAGTGCTTGTCTCGGAGCATCGTACTAAAGTCATTTTCAAAGTCAGTCTTCCTCTAGTCAGTGCCTTGTTAATGAGAGTGGGTTTGTGTTAGCGATTGGTGGGGGCATAAGGTAGCTTATCCTGGGGGAAGCGGTCTGGGTTGGGAGATTATTTATGGCTTGGATTTTTGTTTGTAGTTTAATATCAGTTCCTAGTATGTGGTGTTTCTTATAACAGCCCCGGAGTTTGTTTTTCTGGGATTCACAGTAAATAGTTTTTTTACTACTAAGCGATGGGGGATTTAAATTTAAATCTGTTAAGATTAATGTAAATTAATTGAGTTACATATTTATAGATTGTCGGTAATAGCAGAGCACCCAATAGAATAACTCATGCTGTCCAACACACTTATATGCATCCATATATATATATATATATATATATATTTTAGCCAGCACATATATTCATTCAAAGATGTTTCATTAAATAATACAGACATATAATGTCTATTTATTTTATAATAATCCTTTCTAGTTCTCTAATCAGCTTCTTGATGTTAAGTTGAAATACATTAAGGAAAGCTCTGTAGTTTTTTCTTACCCAAGTACTTTCTATCTCCTCTCCCATCATCCTTAGTAGTAAATTGCAAAGACAAACTTATTGTAACTATGATCATTGTCATGGTGATTTTTAAAGACCTGGGTGAACGTTCTCTGTTATAATTTACATTTGAAATCCAACTGATTTGACATCAGTCAGATATCTTACCTCTAGGCCATCTTCGCACGGTAGAAAGGAAGGGAATTTTAACATTTTTTTCTATATGAAATACACCAGCAACTCAGAGAACTTAATTCACACACACACACACACACACACATACATATATATATATATATATATATATATATATATATACATATAGTTGGGTATTTGGGCTGCAATCCCTCTATTATACAAGTTTCAGTAAAGATGACTAACAAGTTACTGCAATTAAGCTTTTTAATTAATTTTCTTTTCTGTGCATAAAGTGTGTAAAAATTGTCGTAATATTCTGCATATCCAAATGCTTTTAACATTTGACTTTTCTATTAGCCATTATCAAGGATATCATAGTTGATGTTATTGAATGAATATATATATATATATATATATATATATATATATATATATATATATATATATTTAGCTGATTGTTGGTCAGAGTTGAGTCCAACCAGAGGATGGTTGTATTAAAAAGTGCACTATGCACAATCCAAAAAATTGAACATACAGAGTTTTAAATATTAAATTTGGCCTCACTTCCACATCTGGTACCATGGTTTTAACATCAAGCCATAGTAGCATAATAATGCAATGGCTTGCCTGTTCATTTGGCACCAGGGATTTTGAGGTTACCCCATCCCTCCTCTCAGAGGTGGATTTGTTTTTGAAATTACCTTCTTCTAGCATTTTCCTAAAGAGACAAGACATACAAGGCAGCAAGTGGTTTAAACTCTGTTTTTTCCTCCTAGACTGGCTACAACCCAAAGCTATAGGATCCGGTTTGTCCTGTTATCTTAATCATAGCAGAAGAGAGAAGAGATGGATGCATAACTTTCTCAAAGGTATCATTCAGATTTTGGTATCATACCTGATTTTAAAAAAATTCAAATGCTTTTTTCTGATTTTAAGCATAAGTATTCTTTTTGCTTCCCATTTTCCTTAAGATTTCCTAATTGCACACATGCTCGATCCAAGGTATTCTCAGTATTCTTCTATAGTACCACATCTCTTTTGTTTCAAGTCTCCTCATCATTGGAGAGGAAATTGTCCAGAATTCACTGCAATATTAGAGGATTGATATTACATTTTAGTGCAGCACACATTTTCTTTGTTTGATATGGCATCTTGTACTTTTTCTTTGTATTACATCCGTTTAGGATGATTATGGCTCTCCACAACTTTCTATCCTTCATAAATTTTAATAATGTTGTTCTACTATCCCTCCCATCTCCATTACGCCATCCATTTACACAAGCCTGTCAGGTAGGTTACTTCATGTTTCCTTCTGCCTCTCTTGCCTTCAATACATCTTTTGAGTGTCAAATTCTCCAAGTCTTCTTTCCTCATTATATATCCAGAAATTTCAGCTGTCTCTTTCTGATTTTATATATAATTATCTTTTCTTTTCATTTTCCTTAAAACTTCTATGTTGCTTACATGCTCTATCAATGTCTCAGCCTAAGTAAAAATACAAAACAATAAAAAAATAAATATGATATAATTGGTCCTGGTAGATTGCTATAATTTCATTAAAAACGCATAAAGAATTGAATATTTTGCTTCTCTTTTTTTAATCATTTCACTTCAAGCAAGGCAATAAAGCCACTAGGACATGGGGGTTACTGAGTGTGAGAGAATACAAGAAAAATTATATAGGAGGAAGAACAATAAAAGAACAGGAATTAAGAAGACAGAAGATAATGATCGACATTGCACTTAAATTTTTGAAGATCAAAGTTGACTGGGAAGCAAGAAGCCAGAAGAGAGTACCACAAGTGAGAAGTGCAGTAGAAGAAACTGTTAGCATAGGACTTACAGTTACAATTCAACTGTAAAATGATGAGACCTTACCACCAATCTAGTACTGCTCTTAAATTCATAAAGTCAAGATACCAACTATCCTGAAAGTATTTATAGAAAAGCCACAGGGAATCTACATTATGATTTAGAAAAGTAAGTAAAGCTGAGATGTCAGGTCAGGACCAATAACACTGCAAATACTTCTTTGTATTTTATCAAGAATCTCTAAATATAAATCATAAGTACCAGAATTTGATTAGTTTATTCTTTATCTGTAGAATATGCTTAAACAATACCAATAAGGAGGATATCATTCTTTATTTGTAATACCAGTAAGGATACTAACTGGGATAATACCAATCTTAAAACATTTGTCAGTAAGTCTAAGCAACAGGTATGTTGAATTTGGAAAGGCTGTATGCCATGCAGGTATTGCTGTCGTCAAACCTTATAGTCCATTGGCAGACATGATGAATCATTTTTTGAAATGATTACCAAACTAGGATCCTCTGTCTCCAGAATGGTAAAGTGAAGAAGAGAGAATTTCTGTTGAGACAGCTGTTGTATAGCCAGAATTTCAGGATTCCTTTAAAATGGAATCCTGGTGAGATATGCATCCGGTGACATCAGGCATAATACTCTTCTCATATTTCCCCAGTAAATTAACTCCACCTTCTTCCTGTGATTCATAAAAGGTCATTAACAATATGATGATGGCGTCTTAAGAACTGTTGTTTTCTCATTCAGTGGAACTATTTGTTTGTGGACTGTAAATAAATCGGCTTCATATATATGGATAACTTGCTTTCTTTGACTTGACTTTGACTTATTTTTTCAATATGGCATTGGCATACTTGCAAAAATATCAGAATAACAGCAATGTGAGCCGTTAAAAAAACCAATATACGAATTACAAACTGCAGTTGCCAAAATCAAACAAATAAAAAATTTAAAGATCTAGGAAGCGTTTTAACAGAGGATGGAAAATGCAACACCAAAATCTGAAAACACATCAAGATGGCAAAATCTGAAGACACATTGGAATAGCAAAATCTGAAGACACATTGGGATGCCTTCCAAAAGCTAAGCAAAGTATTAAGAAACAGGAAAATTTCATCAGAAAGAAAATAGTACTTAATTCTTATCTCATATCAGTCATCCTATATGGCAGTGAAGGATAAACAATCTCATTACAGATGAAGAGACTTGAAACAACAGAAATGTGGTTCTACAGTAGGATGCTGAGAATGCCATGGCCTGAACATGTGAGTAATGACAAAGAAAAATGGAAACAAAAAAGATATTTATACTTAGCATTAGGAAGAAATAGTTGAAATTTCTAAGACACATAAAGTGGAAAGATGGCATGGAAATTTTGACATTGACAGGATATATTACAGGTGAGAGACAGAGGAAAATTGTGAATAACCTACCTAACGAGCTTGTGTAAATGGTTGGCAGAAGAAGGATTAGGAGGGATAAAGAAAAAATAAAATTTACTAAGAGCTAGAATAGGATAGAAAATTGAGGAGAGCCATGATTGCCAACATCCTGAAGGGGCATGGCATATAGAAGAATTTTTTCTTCAATAGAAATATATATGTTCGCCTATAGCCCGGTTCACGCACCTCCTTAGTCTTTTGATCATGACTAGAGGTTTATCTCATGTTTCCTGTTTAGAATTCTAACATCTCCACCTAAATTCTGAAATTTTATTTACTATTTATTTAGTTTTATTTTTCTTCAATAGGTGTAGATAGGTTTGCTTATCATTCATTTCACAGGACTCAGTGTTTTTTTGAACAGAAGTAGGTGTTTATCCCTTGTTTCCTGTTTAGGATTGGGTTTCCAGTTCCTTCTAAAATCTTTTTCATTCTATTTCATTCCCAGTAGTCCATTGCATCTTAGTGGCATTATCACCTTGTTTGGGATGAACTGATTAAAAAAAAATTATAATTCCATATGAAACTCACTTTTTCCCCAAACTCCTTTTTTCCCACTGAAAATTACAATTTCAGAAATTTGTACTGAGTGCATAAAAAGAAACTCCTGTGTTTCATAAAACATTTGAAGTTTACAGATGTCTTGACCTTTCTTATTATACAACAAAATTTGATGTTAATAGGAAATATTAAGATTCATTTTTGGCGGTTTCTGATAAAATAAAATTAGCTTTACGAGAAATGATCTTATATAATAAATACCATATATTTCCGTGTATAAGGTGATAAAATAAGACAAGATAAAAAATAAGATAAGACAAGATAAAAACATATAGCAAATTTTCATGAATTTATCCTATACCTGTAGTATAAGACAACTTATAAGACAACTGATTATACATTATTTACATTGTCCTCATCTTTGTCGCCATATTTATCATAACGATTCGGCCGTTGTATGCTCTGGCCTTCTTCAGGTGGTTGGAATGTCAAACTGAACCCTTTATTCCGCTCATGGCACGTGGAACTAGAACAGTCTACCCCAGTGAGTGAAATAAAGGGTTCAGTTCAACATTCCAACCACCTGAAGAAGGTCGGAGCGTACAACGGCCGAAACGTTGTGATAAATATGGCGACAAAGATGAGGACAATAGTCCAAATAATGTAAATAATGTACATAATACCTCATCTCAGAAATATAGACAGACAACTGATTATGTTATTGAAAATGTTGTTATTTACTATATCCTTAGAAATTCTAAATAAATGAAATAACAAAACTATATAACTACATAATGTTTTTCCTATACACATCCCCTAAAAAGGAAAACGTCATTTTGTTTACATTTTATCATGTGAACTTTTGCAATTACTGATTCTTCTTCTTCCTCTTCTTTTCCTATATCTAAACAGTTACAAACAGACTGGTGTACTAATGGCCATTTACTTATACTTCATCAACAATCACAAAATACTACTAATAACAGTACAATAATCTTTGATAATAGTAAATTCTACTTTCAACATTTTTTTATTCAGTCTGAATAACACAATCATAACTTGATGTTTACATTTTCTCAGCTGAGTTTGCATGGATACAAGTTGATTTTATCGATATTCTCCAAATAGGCAATTTATTATGAAGTTATGCCAGTAATATATAAGGTAGAAATCACTTTTTATATATGTTATTGGTTATTGCACCAAGGCCAAAGTTAGCCTACCAACAAACATCAGTCAGAATTTAAGGTTTCTTTTTTAGAATTGTAGTATATCTTATACTACAATTCTATATCTTATACTACAATTCAAGACCATCAATTTTTAAGGGTGATTTTGGGGATTTAAAGGTTGTCTTACATATGAAAATATATGATATATATAAAAATCAAAGGCTAATTATGCTTAAACCTAACAGTCATACCTATTTACCAAGGAATGGCTGGAAGGACTTAATTGACCCTAAAACCTTATGGTGAATATCGGAGTGAGCCATTGTAAGTACAAAGAACATGTCTGGCACATTGATAGTTGTTTAACAAATACTCAGTTCTCCCCTGACCCAGCCAAATTAATGCATGTGCGCAAATTACTTTTTCAAGTATTGACTAGCATATGCTGATTAATTCTTGTTTCCAACCTCTGACCCATTCTACCTGTGTAGTCAGCATTGTACTGACATTTAAAATGATAAATTAAGGAACTAATGTGGTGGTGGGGTGGAATATGCTGCTATGAAAAGCTGTTTTCTGTCCGTCAATTCATGCATTATCTTTACTGTCCAACCAATGTTGAGATTGATCAATCTGACTGTACCTTCCAATTATATCAATTAGAAAGGTCAAGGCATCTATAGACCTTCATTTTGAAAAGAAACTTGTTTTGAACTTGACCAAATACATAGTTGAAGTTACAATAACATTTGATATACCATTCAAAAAATCTTAAAAATATTTCCTGCTGAAATAGAATGGTGTTAAATGATGATGGGGCAGCCAAATTTGCTTCATACAAGAGCCAAAAACCTCAGATCAACTTCAGATGATTAAGAGCCAAAAGATATAAACATAAATTTACATAAGTTTTCATTATTATATACACATTTTGTGACTTATATGAATATTAATAAATACGTGAACACAAATGTTTAAATGGTTAAATTTCTGTCTGTATTTCTGAAATAAGGTAATGTAATTATTTATGATATTTATATTGTTTGGACTGTTGTCCTCATCTTTGTTGCTGTATTTACAAAGTTTCAGCCATTGTATGGCTCTGGACTTCTTTAGGTGACTGGAATTTTGAACTGAACCTTTTATTTTGTCCACAAAGGTAGATTGCTTTAGTTCCACAAGCCATGCCTCAAATGTCTCAGTATCAGTTATCGAAACATGAATGCATTTATGTAGCATTTTTACATATGCATCGAAACATGAATGCATTTATTTTACATATGCATCAAAACATGGATGCATTTATTTTACATGTGCATCGAAACATGGATGCATATATTTTACATATGCATCGAAACATGAATGCATTTATTTTACATATGCATCAAAACATGGATGCATATATTTTACATATGCATCAAAACATGGATGCATATATTTTACATATGCATCAAAACATGGATGCATTTATTTCGCATATGCATTGAAACATGAATGCATTTATGTAGCAGTTTTACATATGTTCGAATGTAATATCCTTTAATATATATATATATATATATATATATATATATATATATATATATATATATATATATATATATATACATACATGGCTTTTTTATATCATATATATTTACTTATAATAATATATACTAGTTTTAACCTGTGAAAATTTCATGGTTTTCCCATTTTAATTTCTGATTAATCTTAATTTTTTAGTTAATGATTTGGTAAGCTCATGACAAGTTCTATGATAATAAAACATCCATAGAAATTGCTCTGTCACATCGTTAGATATTTGAGCTGAAGAACTTTAGCAAAATATTGAAATAACAATCATAAATAAGAATACTGGTTATTATTTTAAGAAGTAAGGGGGTACAAATGACAAAATGTGAAATGACAACTTTTTACATTTCACTGAAATAGCCATTAAACATGTCTATTTTCCCTTCATTTTTATTTCATTTTCTCACTGAAACCAAATAGTGTTTTTCCCCTTTTTCCAGACTAAAAAAATGAAATAGTCCATTATTTATGAGGTATTGGCAGGACATAATGGTCATGCAAAGTAACAAAGAGTAGGATTAGCACACTTATAATAGGATATGTACATATATATGTTATACACAAGCCATGTGTAAATATATTTAAATAGGCATAGTTTAATTCATTTGAATTTATAATCTATTTATAGCAATTGTATGGATTTCAAACATGCAGTGGACTTGACCAATCAGAATGCTTAATGCAATTAGTATTATAAGGATACAAAAGGTGCTTATCTCCCTTTGATGGACTGCTTAGTGGCATTACTTAATACAGTGATGAAAGTATTGTTTTGCATCAATGAAACCAAAAGGTTGCTTTCTTTAGCCTGGCCATGGGGGTGGGGGCAAAGCGAAGTTTACCCCTCCCCAACAGCTTACAAGTCCATGGTGCTGTTTCCCTTTGAGAATATATCTTTCCCACTTATAGAATGAAACTTTAGTTCGCAGTCCTCTATTTGGGGAAAACTCGTTTCCTGTTCATGGAATATGTCCTCACCTGGGACGTACATGAATCTGGCTCTGTTTGAATCTGGAGTCTTAAACATGGCTTCACCAGACACATCAGTATCTCCATATTATATATAAGACACTTCTTTTTTGTTTCTCTTTACACTCTGTTTTATTGTGTAGATATATGCGATATATTATTCTATGTGTAGGATGTGTATATATGTACATATAATTTTGTATATGTTTTAGTGATATAAAAATCTCTTTGAAAACAAACATATTTGTCATTCTTTTTCCTTTCAGCCATTCCATTCCATCCATGAACTACAGTGTTATTATATCACAGATATAATAATGCCCATAACAGGGGAAATACAGATGGGAGAATAAATCTTTCTACCATAGCTCTCCTGTTTTACTATCAATAATTGTGTAAACAACTTCAATATTGGATACTCAGCAGTCTGATATGTGCTTGTTGTTAAGTTTCATGCTTAACCAAAAGCCAAAATACTATATCTTAAGCACAGAAAGTAAAATAGTTTGATGTCTTGAGCTCTTTTGGATTCAGAACAATGTAGACTAATTTTTTAAGTATTAGATTAAATTTTTGTTCAGTAAATATCTTTCAAATAAAACTAGAGTTTTTTTTTCTCCCAAAACCTTGTCTTCAAAATGAGGTAAATATTAATGGGTTATAAGTAAAAATCGATAATTAGTACTGGATTTTTTATGCATGTCTGGCCATTTGTATCTGGGTATGCCTGTCTGCTAAGGCAGCTAGCCAATCCCTATTGCAGACGCTCGCTCAGGCTCATTAGATTTTGTTTAACACCCACAGAGCCCACCTGTGGTTTATACTATAACTATGCTGAGCAGACCTTAGTTATGATTTATCTGGGAGAAAACATATAATCTGGCAAGATCAACAGTCTGAACAAATCCAGTATGCTCAAACCATTATAGATTCCCAAGTTGGCATCTATGCAGATGACACCACAATTTACTCCTGCCTCAAAAACAAATCTAGTGTCGCTGACAAAACTAACCTGGCTGTGTGTCTCGAAAAGGACATCGGTTGTGAACTGGGGCAGGAATTTGCTGGTCAACTTTAATGCTTCAAAAACAAAACTGCTCTCTATTAATCACCACAGAGATCCTCCCCTGCCCTCCATTAGAATGTCTGACGCTCAACTTCTCTTGAGTACCTCTCTGCAGCTGCTCAGTCTCACGTTGACTGCTGACCTGAGATGGAACAAATACATTGAGTCAATTGCTTCGTCCACCACAAAGACAGTTGGCTCCCTGTGCTGCACCAGGAAATTTTTCTCCCCAGAATTGATCCTTCAGATCTACAAATCATCAATTCACCCTTGCATGGAGTATTGCTGCCATATATGGTCTGGAGCCCTTTCTGTTTGCCTCGGGGTTCTTGATGATCCAGAGGCAGATATGCAATATAATTGGCCTTGTTCTGGCATCTCGTCTACAGTCGCTCTCTCAGAGATGTGCCATCACCTCTTTCTGTCTTTTTTACAAATGCTTTCATGGTAATTGCTCTGAGGAGCTGCATTTGCTGGTTCCCAGACTTCATGAATTCAAGCGCCCTACGAGGCTGGCATTCCGCTCTTACCCTTTCACTGTTGAAACTACTAAATGTAGCCATCTCTTCTACTCCAATAGCTTCATATCTCACACCTCTCGCCTGTGGAACTCACTTCCCTATTCCTGTTTCCCTGAGAGCTATAATCTCCAACTATTCAAATGTAATGTCAATTGACATCTCCAGTTGCCTTAATCTATCCACTATCCTTCTCCTCATCCTTTCTTTTATCACTCCTATCTGATCTTGCTCCAAATCTTCTGTAATCCCTTGCATCCTAGTGGCTTCCCGCCTTGCTTGGGGTGAAACGCTTAAAAAAAAAAAAAAATTATGATTTGTCATTTTGTGCTGTTTGCCCAATTTCACTCATAAAGTTTGGGTTAACTCATAGAATGGTTTTTACAACCTTTCCAATAGTACCATATGAAGGTAATCATCACCTCAGGCTGATATTAACAGGAAGTCCCCCCATCCCAATGAACTAACCATCGTGAGATTTGAATCTGGGTTTTATGGTTGGAATGTTAATATTCTAATTATTTGACTATGCACCATTTTTTTTTTATAAATCTATAAATAAAACAGGATTTTTTATAAATCTATAATTAATACTGGATTATTTTTTAAACTTATAATTATTTATTTTAATTTTCATAATTAATACAGTGGGCATTAATAGGTTGAGTTGGATTTTATCAATGGGCTTCATTAACTGAACACTTAGAATGGATTTGGTGTGTGCAAAAGTTCACAGCACCTGCTTTTTTGAAAGCTAGAAGCCAAATAGACTGTAGAAAACTGTTTTGTTAAAATAAAACAATTCTGGAAACTGTTTAGAAGCTACCAATTCTGTTTTGCTGACTTTTTTTCTTTTCAATTCACCCCAACAAAGGTGTTAATGTCACTAAGATGCAAGCAACTAAAAGATGCAAGGAAACTATTGAATGAAAACAAATAAATAAATAGTAAATAAAATTTCTGAGTTTAAACAGAGAAAGAAAGGAAAACCCAATCCAAAACAAGAAACAAGGATAAAACTTTAGAAAAAGATGGATTATAGGCAAACCTATCTATTGAATGAAAACAAATAAATAAATAGTAAATAAAATTTCAGAGTTTAAACAGAGACGATAGAATTAGAAAGGAAACCCAATCCAAAACAAGAAACAAGGGATAAAACTCTACTTCTGTTCAAAAGACTGGATTATAGGCAAACCTATCTACTCCTATTGAATGAAAACAAATAAATAAATAGTAAATAAAATTTCAGAGTTTAAACAGAGACATTAAAAGTACAGAGTTGAAGTTGACTTTAGAAGGAACTGGAAACCTAAAACCAGATAGGAAACCTCAACCCTTGTTCAAAAGACTGAGGAGGACTGTGAACTGAAAGATAAGCAAATGTTTCTACTGCTGTTGAAAAGACGAATAAATCACATTTTCAAATGGTGTTTGTTTCCTTTTGAATAGTTGCTATTCTCAAATGATTTCCTGTTTTGTATAAAACTGGCAGAAATGTTGCTTAAACACAGTAATCAAACAAAAACTGCATTTTATGATTGGCCAATGTTTGGTGGGTGTTAAGTCAACAGTACAAATCTGGATGCCCAGCCAGGAAGACATTTTATAATATTAGAGACATCTTTTGTAAAATCAAAATGACTAAATCGATAGGAATACTGAAAAAAAAACAATTAAAAAAAATCATTTCACCCCAAGCAAGGTGGAAATGCCACTAGTATGCAGAGGAGTGAAAGTGAAAGTGAAAGTGAAAGAGAAGATAGAGAATGGAGAGGATTCATGGACGGACAAAAGAGGAAGAGGATTCAAGATTGCATTTAAATTTTTGAAGATTGTAGTTATCAAGGAAAAGGAGAGTTCAAGAGTGTGAGAAAAGAAACTGTTGGAGTAGAAGTGATGTTTGCATTTAGCAATTTCAACAGTAAATGAATGGGACCTAAATGCCAATCTAGGAGCATGCTTAAATTCATGAGGTCAGGGCACCAGGGAAAAAAGCTCATAAAGAAACAGAAGTGTTCTAATTTCTGCTTGCTTGATTTCATTTTGAAATATAATCCTGATGTTATATGAACCACTACCTTTTTTTATTTTTCCCGATAATCCTTTCACATAGGGTAGGCAGACTGAAGCTATTTTCTGAGTGTTGTTATCCACTTGTACCCTTCTATCCCATTTTTTCAGAGCTGCTGCCATGTACCCAGGGTAATTGTTACTTTGTAGGGTACTACTTATACTGACTATTTCCTGTTTATCTATCTCTGGGTTTTCACTTATGACTTTTGCTCGATGCTGTAAGCAGTAGACACTCTACACTGTATGGGTGATGGGAGTTAAAATTGGGGTATTTTCCAGGGAATGTTGGCTTGTGGTATACAGATGTATTGAATCTATGCTCTGTTTGAGATATTACTACATCCAGGAATGCGAGTTTGTTGTTGTTTTCTCTCCCCATTATGAATTGTATCAATGGTCTTCACATGGTCCAGTAGTAGCTGGACGTCCTCCTGGTCTGACCAGAGAATGAAGGTGTCATCTACATATCTCAGCCATAGGGTTGGCTTTAGTGATGTGGATTCTAATGCCATTTTATTTCATGTATATGTTTGCCATTGCTGGGGATAATGACGAGGCCATTGCTAAGCCTTCATCCTGTCAATATATATCTGATCCCATTCTGAAGTGTGTTCTGTGTGTGTACAGAAGGTCAGAATCTCCATCTATTGGTATACTGGTCCATTTACTGACTACTGATAGTGCCTCCTCCATAGGTACTTTGGTGAACAAACTCACCATGTCCAGGCGACCATCTGGTTAGATTGACCTCTTTGATTATTTCCATGAAGTGGGCAGAGTTTCAGACATATGAAGGTGATTTTTCTATTAATGGGTCAATTACATCTACCAGGAAGCAATTTGAAGGATGGCACACACAGCCTTGACAATTGGCCTGAGCGGAATACTGTCTTTGTGAATTTTTGGAGACATATATATGAGGTAACTTGGTGTAATGCTGTAACAACTGCCTGTATGTCTTAGGTGAGAAGTGGTCCTTGTTCTTGATTAGGATCTGCAACAGCTTTCGTTCTGTTTTCATTGTTGGATCTTTCTTTACTGTAGCTGCCATTTGCAATGAGGTCTTCCATTTTTTCTGTATATTCTGATTTGTCCATAACTATATTTGCATTGCCTTTGTCAGTATGATGATGCTTTTCAGTATAATGATTTGCATTGCCTTTGTAGTATGATGATGTTTTAATTTCTCTATAGGGTTCTGATTGCCAGCTTATCCAGTTATTTTATTTATTACAACCAGAAATCATTTTGTTTCATTCCTGAAATTTATAATGATGAGAAAACTTATATAAAGACATTTTTGCAAGCAATAAGGATCATTATTATAAATAAAATTATTATTTCAATAATTTAGTCTTATTCAGGAATATGTTGTATCCATGAAAAAAATCAATAAAAATTAATTATAATGTCAAAAATAATTATAATAAAATAATTATAACAATTATAATTACAATTAATTCATTCATTTTAGATCTATAAGAATCGATCCCATGTTTTTCCTGTACACACAAAAACATGTGACATTCTCACTATCAGACAAGCAGTTTACATGGACAGGTCGTCAACAAGTGTGCCAGTGAAAATTTTGTCTCCTTTTAATTTTCAGGCCATAATAGTAATATTTATCTCTTAACACTCAACCAAAATTTGAAGTAAGAAAACCCAGACACTTCTTGTATTTTTCAACTAAATTAAATGGATGTTTATTACACACATCTATAAAAGAAACTTAAGAGAAAGATTGCATACACTTTGCTTATTCTTTATGTTATAATTCTGTCAGATCCATATTTGATGTACATTTGACCCCAAACTGACAATTTTACTCAGTATTATTGTCTTTTGTGTCTCCAACACCACAAAAAAACAGATAATAAATAATATTCATTTTGTTGTCTCCATGTCTTGCTGTTTCTCATTTTTACAATATCTTTGTATATCTAAATGTTAGGGCTTTATAATTATTTACTCAGAGTTATAACTCCTCTATAGATAAATGATGCTATACAATCTTCTTTCATTTTAGTGTATGTTTTACATTGTGTATATATTTGAACTTTTCTTACATAATTTTAAACAAAATATTTTATAACGTAAATCTTTTACAAAATATTTTTATAAAATAAATTTTGTAGGAAATATTTTTATAACATAAATTTTGAACAAAATATATTTATATATTGATTTTATCTATAAGAGAAAAGTTTATTTTGTATATGTATATGTATCTTTTGTTATCATTTCACGCCAAGCAAAGCAATAAAGCCACTAAAATGCAAGTGTGCTACTAAGTATGAAAGAATAAGAGAAAAAGAATAAACATTATTATGAAGAGAGAAAATAAAAGAACAAGAAGCTGCAAGTAACCTATCTAACAAGCTTGAAGCAGGATAGTAAGGGGACAAACCTTTTTAAGAGCTACAAAAGAGAGGAAGTTGTGGAGAGCCATGATTGCTCACATTCTGAAAGGATATAGCACATAAAAGAAGAAAATTGTAAACCATTATTAATTTTTAAAAGGCCTTTTAATTTACTTTCATCTTGAGTTTTTCATTATATTTTTTATCATTTTACCCTATGCAGGGCAATAAGACCATTAAGATGCAAAAACAATAAATGAACAGGAAATAAGAAGACAGAAGATAACCATTGACATTGCATTTAAATTTTTGAAGATCAAAGTTGACTTGGAAGCAAGAAGCCAAAGGAGAGTTCCACAAGCGAGAAGTGCAATAGAAGAAACTGTTAACATAGAACTTACAGTTACATCTAGCCATTCCAACTGTAAAATGATGAAACCTGGCTGCCAATCTCATACTGTGCTTAAATCCATAAAGTCAAGTTACCAATGAGGAAAGCTCATCAGAACAATTACCATGAAAATATTTATAGAAAAAGAACAGGGAAGTTATGCTATAGCAGTCACCCAAATCCATGGTACCCCTTTCTAATTTCTGTCAGATTTTAGTTGACAATCCAACTGAAAAAAAAAATTCAATTCTTCATATCAAGGGATAGCAACCTAACATCAGTAAAATTTGTTTTGATTTAGGTGAGCATATGTTAAAATGCCTTTGAAGTTTATTTTTAGTATACGATGCTAAAATCTGTTCCACATCATTTGAACCAATGTTTATTTCAAACTTCAGACTGTTTATAACATTAATTCTACACTGGCTATCTCTATCTACTTTCTTGTCTTAAACACAACCAACACTTAGAATATAACACGTCATTTTGGCAGGTTTCTTTACAAATTTCCACCTGAAATCAAACGAGTTATTTGACACCAAATAAAACTCACCAAAATGTTTAATAGACATTGCCTGCTATTATAAATGTAATAGCAGGCAATTAAACATTAAACTATTATACATCAGAAGATGTTTAAATTAAATAGATCTGGCATCCCCAACAAGATTAATTTTGAAATAATTTTGAAGACTGAAAAGATACTTCTGATCTCTATCAAGGCTGAAAACTGAGGAGGACTGAGCAGCTCCAGTTCCAGATATGGGAGCAATACTCCACATTTGATCCAACCTAACTCTATTAAAGAGAAAGCTTAAAAGATGCTTCTGATCTCTATCAAGTTTGGAAATTAAGGACTGAGCAGCTCCAGTTCCAGATATAGCAGCAACACTCCACTTTTGATCCAACCTGATTCTAATAAAGAGAAAGCTGAAAAGATGCTTTTGATTTCTATCAAGGCTGGAAAGTGTGGACTGAGCAGCTCCAGTTCCAGATATGGCAGCAATACTCCATTTTTAATCCAACCTGACTCTAATAAAAAGAAAGCTGAAAAGATGCTTCTAATCTCTATCAAGGCTGGAAAGTGAGGACTGAGCAGCTCCAGTTCAGAGATGGCAGCAATTTCCCATTTTTAGTCTAATCTGAAGCCATTGAAGTAGTTAAGTGGTTTTTGGGTAATCATATTTCTGTCCTGCTTAGGTCTGTGAAAAACATAGTAGATTGACACTGACGTATTTCTAAGATGACTATGTCTATGAGTACAGTCTGACCTCAAAACTATGTACTACTGAGCTGAAGCAGACATTTCTGCAAACTGCTACCAATATCTGCCTTATAAACAAACATCTTGCCAAATATCAAAGAACTCACTCCAGTTTAAAGGAAATAAATAAAAATATATTATTTATTTTATACCTTATACTCAATCAGTGTTATTTCCAAAGTTTCTGAATAAAAAAACACCAAATAGCAAATCTCCACACTATCAAGACTTGAAAATGAGGATTGAGCAACTCCAGACATGACATAGCAGCAATACTCCATTTGTAGTTCAACCTGAATGTTGTAAAAATAAAGCATGGCAGAAGTTAGATACTTACTGGAGCAATAAAATGAGCCAACCATTTTTCCAACATCTTCAGCAACAGATTGGATATAAGAGATCCACTTGAAAGAAAAGTCACTTATGGTCAGTAAGCCAAGTGGAAGCCGTTGAGTCAGAAGGTTGGCCAGATCAAATAGATTGAGATCTGTGTTTAAGGACAATCAAAGTCATTACTCAATGAGAGAAAAATTGACTTGGAATGAGCATGGTCAGTGTCAGGACCCAGATAGTGAGAAAAGCTTGATTTAGATTTAGAACGGTTGGTAGTCTTAAAGATTGACATTACCATAGCATAGGAACCCACATTCACTTAAAACACCAGACCATTAATAACGTAAACAGATCTCTGGATTTTCTTGGATTTTACATACTTTTGCTGAAAATGATCAACAATGATCTAAAGTACTCAGAACTTTACCAACAATTTTCAGCAATTTTCTTTACAAGATTCCATCCTTATTTGTCATCAGGAAAAAATTGCCGAAATGTTTAACAGACATCCCCTGTTTGTTCTGTTCTATAGAACATGTTTAAATTAAAAACATCTTATATGCACCTAGGGATATCTATAAATCTATAATGAAATTAGAGCATTTGATCTACCTGTATATCTGTAATGAAAAATATGAAATGTATCTCTAAGGAAAAAGATCTGATTTACATGCATATCTGTAAGGGAAAAGATCTGATGCGTATCTGTCAGGAAAAAGATCCAATTTGCATGTGTATGTGTAAGGAAACACATCTGATTTGCATGCATATCTGTAAGGGAAAATATCTGATTTGCATGTGTATCTGTCAGGAATAACATATGATTTGCATGCCTATCTGTAAGAAAAAACATCTAATTTGCATGCATATCTAAAATGAAATAGGAAAAATTTGAAAGAAAAAATATTTAGTGCAGCTCTTCTCTGTGTTTTGGGCACCTAACACTTCAGTATGTGGGGTGGGGGAATAATGTAATTTGCCTTGTCGCCAGTGTTCAGATTAACTGAAATAAGAAAACCTTGAATTTGAAATAAGAAAACCTTGTTTCTTCTTTGACCTCACCTTTTATCTCATTATTTACTGCTAACCACAAGAGAATTCCCAGCCAATATCAATTATTACATTATACACTTATTTTTAGAAATGAATATATTTCTTAAAGAACAGTAATCAGTAAAAGTGTTTTTAACTTGGTAAAGTTTAGTCAAGTGAGGGTACACTAAAATATCAATCGATGTTTTCATAAAAAGTTAATAGTATGATATTTTCATGACAACACAAAAATTTGGACTCTCTCTTTTTATATTTCTGCTTGAATAAAACCAAAAGTTCCAAATTTGAAACATCATTCTTTCTAGATTATTATATGTAGAAAAATCTTTAAGGACATTACAAAATGCAATACAGTAGTAGTTTATTAACATTTTGTATTTTCGTAAAATGAATTAGACATTTAGTCCAATAAAACAACTTTAACACACTGCTATCTCTTTTCTTGATTATAATGTTACTGTTACCATATATATTATTTTATAATTCCTTTGCATATATTTTTAAAGAGAATGTTTTGTATTGGCTATTTGCATATATTTTTGAAGAAAGTATTTTTGTATTTGTATATATTTTTTGAAGAAAGTATTTCTATATTTGCTATTTGCATATATTTTTTCAAATATTCTATATTTGCTATTTGAATATATTTTTGAAGAAACTATTTCTGTATTTGTTATCTGAATGTATTTTTAAAGAAAGATTTTCTTGTTTGATATTTGTGCAAAAACAAGTTAT
Organism: Acanthosepion pharaonis; assembly: GCA_903632075.3. NCBI lineage: Eukaryota > Metazoa > Mollusca > Cephalopoda > Sepiida > Sepiidae > Acanthosepion > Acanthosepion pharaonis. The sequence continues at coordinate 1,103,621 of CAHIKZ030004588.1, read as the reverse complement.
TTTTTTCTGGGCTAGTCTGCTTTGTTTTCAAACTGTAATGATATAATCTGAAAATAATATTTTTTGACTGAGCATTTAGACAGATTATAATTGTTTGAAGAAAACAAAATCAGTGTGTATATTTGAGTGAACAAAATATATTTTGTACCATCACAAGTTCAGCTTTTCATTTAAAACATGTCCACTCCTCTTTCTCTGTTTAATTTTAATCTAAACAAAGATGCAGCAGTTTAAATCCCCTCAGCCTTGGCCAGTTACCTAACTGACTACATCATTCCACTAAAAGATACATTTTTTACTAATTTTTTTTATTTAACTTGATTTGTAGGATGATTCAATTTTGTACTCATTATGAAAGTTTAGATATTTTTTTATAGTCTGGTCAGTGATTTTTTTTGTTTTCAAGCTGAGACGATCAAAATAATATTGCTGTTGCCTGAGAAGTCTTGAGCTAAAACTTCATGTGATGAGAAAGAAATTTTAAGATAAGACAAGCTTGCCAAGCCAAGATATTTGAGAAGACTACTTACGTGATGCTTATTTCCTCCCTAAAGAATATCTTCTGCATCTGTGTTGTTCTTAAATACTACGCAGTTTTATTCTGCCATTTATAGAGAAAAGACTCTCATATTCTGAAGAGACAAAATTACTGTATATTTCCACATATAAAGTGGCCTATAGATAACACAAGCCCCAAAATCTGGGTAAATTTTTATGATTTTATCTGATATCTGTAGTATTAGACGATTGACTGGGACCCATATGACGAAACTGTAAATGACGATGTTTGCATCAGATACTGATGATCATAGTGATTTTAAATGGTTTTAATTATGTATATGAGTTTCTTATGTTTTTTTTATTCTGTAATAAGAAATAAATATTTTATGACATCTTAAATATTTTGTTGCTTAACACTGCAAAAGAAAATACTGTATAATGTATGTTATTGAAAAATAAAGTTTGCATGTTATACTAAATGAATTTTAACAGATTGTATGTTATCCTAAATGTTGTTATTTAACACTATTATGAGAAATAATGATTGGTGTGAATACTCCAATTGCTCTTCATATCAAGAATGAAAAATTTGTTTATGTTAATTGTGCAGCAGAACTTTTACAAATTGTTGTGTAATTGTCTCTTGAATATTGCATTTTAATGTGAAATCAAGAAGTAAAAGTATATATATATATATATATATATATACATTTATAATTCTAGTACAACATTATAATGTGAATTCTTTCAACTAGAAATATTTATACCGGTAGTTACTATACTGAGGCAGTTGTTAGCCATAGCACACTAACCTATTTACCAGCACTAATACATCACAGAATTTAAGGTTAACTTTTTGTATCTGTTGTATTAGATGACCCCTATTTTGGGGAGTAATTCTAAGATTCAAAGGTCACCTTATATGTAGAAATATACAGTAACATAAATTTTAATAGGAGATCAATCAAAGAATAACTTGTTGCTGACAAGTCCTGTGCTAAAATTTCATGTGACAAGAAAGAAATTTTAAGATAAGACATGCTTGCCAAGCTAAGATATTTGAGAAGACGACTTATGTGATGCTTATTTCAACCTAAAGAATATCTTCTGCATTTGTGTTATTCTTAAATACCATACAATTTTATTCTGCCATTTATAGAGAAAAGGTTCTCATATTCTAAAGAAACAAAATTAATATAAATTTTAATAGGAGATTAATCAAAAACTAACATTCATTGGGAGAAAACTTTTCTTTTAGTTTATTCATTTCAGATGGCCACAAAATATATAAAGAGTATGGCTTGATATTTGTTTTAGATGACATCATTAGAATTCATGAGTTTGGAATCAGTGTCGGTCTTTGGTAATTACCAGAGATTTCCGATACTGGAACATCAACAAAGATATTGTCTGAGATACTGACAGCATGATGCCTTAATGAGTTGGCTCAGAAACCTGTAGCATCCCTCATGATGTCCGATAAATTATATCTTCTTCTTCTATGTGTCCCTTCAGCACACAGGCAATCATGGCTTGCCATAAATTCCCATCTTTTGTAGCTCTTAATAACAGTAAATAGTAACATTCTTAACTGATAACATTCTTCTTTTATGTCACATTTTTCTTCAGGACATGGAAGATCATAGCTCTCCACATCATCCAATTCTTTGTAGCTCTTAACAATGTTTGTCCCTTTAACTATCCCTACCAATCCCTATCCTGCCATCCATTTACACAAACACACTTTCTCACTCTTTCCGCTGTTCTTCTTGCTTTCAATATGTCCTGTGAGTATTACTTTTGCCAAGCCTTCTTTCCTCATTATGTGCTTCAGAAATTTCAACTCTCTCTTTTTGATTTTAAATATAATTGACCTTTTAGTTTCTGTTTACACTAAAACTTTCCCTCATTAATTACATGCTCCAGCCATGGTATTCTCAGTATCCTTCTGTAGAATCATATCTCTGTTGCCTCAAGTCTTTTATTCATTTGTGAGGAAATTGTCCAGCATCCTCTATCATATAGGAGGACTGATATCACATAGCAGTTCAGCACTCTTTTCTTTGTTTCTAATGAAATTTTCCTGTTTCTTAATAATTTATTTAGCTTTTGGAAGGCATCTTTTTTCTGTTTCAATACACTTTCAGCTTTTGGTATCACATTTTCTTTTGTCATTTGTTAAAATACTTCCCAGATAGTTAAAATTATGTTCTTGTTTCATTTTGATATTTCTAATGTGTAGTGGTTGGAAAATGAAACAAAACCAATAAATAAAATAATAATAAAATAATGAATAAATTCATTTTCCCATGATGCAAGTTATAAAGAAAGTGGAAAGGGTTTCTGGTCACATGTGCAATTTTATGACCCCACTTCTGGCAAAGACAAAATCTTTTTCTTTCCACTTCCCAAAGAGATCGTTTGAACATGCTTTAGGGACTCATGAAGTAGAGATTTGGCCAACCCAACTTAGCACGGGGTTGACTTGTGCTCAACCATCTTTACCCATTCTTATCCTTATCTCATAAATAATTTCTGAACCAAAAAAGGAAAAATGGACATGCTTAAGCAAGAGATATTTAACTTTGTTTCAATACAGTCAACATAAAAGGAAAAAAATGTCCGTAGCAGCAACACGTTTTTTTGTATGCTTCTTCTACTGTTTTTATTTATATACTGAACGCAAACCTTCACCTAAAAATACATGCAAAACTCACAGCCTTAACATCCGCATTAGCTTGCATCTTGGGCTTTTTCTCTTGCTGGCATTTTTAAATGCTCTGATCTAACATAGGCCCATTATACTGGACATGCAGAACCACAATAAAAATTAAAAAAAAACAAACAGCTTCTCCTCATCAATAACAAAGTCACGTCTTGATTTCATATTTGCTGTTGACGAAAAATATCAATAAAATTAATAAGATTTTCATCACGTTCTCTTTCAGTGATGAAATCTTTATTGACTTTTAGATTAAGCAGTTATAGTGGCATAGCTAGAGGGGGACAGATGGGGCAGTCCACCCTGGGCAGCACTTTTATGGAGCAGCACTTTTATATCTGCTGTAAGCTATATGCCTGTATTGAAATAAAAGTGGTTTTAATTTCAGGACAGTACTTACAGTTGAAGGATCTTTTTGATTTTGATAGCATATAGATTGGTCTATGTACTGTCTAGAGAACAATAATTGACAGATGAAATAATTTTTGATGATGTTATTGAAGAATTTGCCAACAAAAAATAAGAAAGGTTACTTTGTAGAAAGTTGTAATTTTTTTTCATTTATGAGATAAAGATTTTCCAAATCTTTTACACTTTTTTTCCGCTATATGTCGTTTTTGCACTTTAACTGTTACTGATAAAGTTTAAGTATGTTTAGTGTGTATTTAAAGCATACTATATTTGAGTATGTTAAAGTAATATTATAATGGTGCACAAACTAGTTTTATAACTTTAAAAGTGAGTCACTGTGGAATATGCATTTTTTTGGTGGGGGGGCAGGAGGCAGCAAACTCAAGGGCTGCCCTGGGTGGCAGACACTCTAGTTTTGCCACTGAGCAGTTAATTAGAAACAAAGAAACTATGTCAAACCAATCCTTCTATATAGCCGTGATTGCTGAGTAATTTCCTCATAAATTAAGAGGAGACTTGAAGAAATGTGTTTCTATAGAAAGATATTGAGAACAACATGAACACAGCATGTGAACAATAAGGAAGTTTTAAGGAAAATGAGATCAAAAATGACACTTGTACTTAGAAAGGGTTTGTTGTAATTTTGAGGATACATAATGAGGAATGAGGGCTTGGAGAATTTGATACTCACAGGATATATTGAAGGTAGCAGCAAGTAGCTTAACAAGCTTAAAGCAGAATAGTAAGAAGATAACCCTTATTAAAAGCTACAAAAGAGGGGAAATTGTGGAGAGCTATGATTGCTCACATCCTAAAAGGATGCAGCACATAATTCAAAAATTGTGAATCATTATTAATTTCTAAGAGGCCTTTTAATTTTCTTTCATCTTAATTTTTCATTTTTTTTATGATTTCACCCCAAGGAAGGCAATAAATCCTCTAAGACACAGGGGTTATTGAGAGCAAAAGAATATAAAAAAAGAAAGATATTATTAAGGAGAGAGAACAATTAAAGAACAGTAATTAAAACAAAAGATAACAAATGACACTGAACTTAAATTTTTAAAGATCAAAGTTGACTGAAAAGCAGGAAGCCCTCAGAGACTTCCACAATCAAGAAGTGCAAGGAAAGAAATGTTAGCATAAAACTTATGATACATCTAGCCATTTCAACTGTAAAAAGATAAGACCATTCCGCCATTTTTTATAACAACTTGGGTTATCAGCAAGAAGCAAACAAGTAATATAGTTTTAAGGTATGCTATATTTATGGGATAAAGTGCTCAATAGCAGAGATGGAGCATATGTAAATATAAAAGTCAACACTCAGAAGCAACAGACTGGTTCATGCTAAATGCAATAAGGTGGCATGATGATTGCATTCAGCATAAAACAGTCTGTCACCTCTAAGTGTTGACTTCAATGTTCACTTTTATATATATATATATATATATATATATATATATATATAGAGAGAGAGAGAGAGAGAGAGAGAGAGATAGATATATTAAAGTGGACACTGAGGTCAACACCAAGTGGCAACAGCCTGTTTCTTGCTTAAACTCAATCTTCAGTGAAAATTGTGTTCATTCATGGCTTGAAGTTTGTGTTCTAACATTAAGCAGATTGTCACCATTTGGCCTTTTGAGGTGAATTGATTAAAAAGGAAAAAAGGAACCAGAAACTCGGTCCTAAACAGGAAACAAGGGATAAACTTCTACTTTTTTTCAAAATACTGGGGAGGTGTCTGAACAGGGTGATAGCTGAGCCTATCTACTCCTACTGAGAAAATAAATAAATAAAAAATAAATAGTAAATAGAATTTCAGAGTTTAGTTTGAGATGTTAGAAGTATAGAGTTTAGAAGGAACCAGAAACTGAATCCAAAACAGGAAAAAAGGGATAAACTGGGAAGGAGTGCGGACATACCTGGTAAATCATTCATGATTTAATATTCATGCATATTTTTTTAATCTATTTCCCCTATACAACATATGCAACATGCCCCATACTAGCTTAATCTGCCCTTGGTTCCGCATACTTAGCAACTGTTTTTCAGGTTTATTTAAATTTACGCCCAAAATTCTGATGTTTACTCCCTGATATACTGATTTGGGGAAGTTGCCCAGGCTGAGAACTTTTCAGTCCCCCCACTTTGTAAAGCTAAGAGGTAACTAAATCATATTCTAATTCTGCTTGATTCTCTGTTAATAAATTAATCAGCATGAATGCTATGCTTTGTCATTACCTCAGATAAATAATGAACCATTCAATTTTGATTGTAAGAAAAGACAAAAGAAAAAGATTTATCAGATACACTGTTTGGTTTTAGTGAGAAAAAGAAAGCATACATAATTATAGAAAAATAGGACAAAGGTGTGTTGAGGTTGGGAGAAACATTTAACAGATTATTCACTTAAGAATTAAAAGGAGAACAGGTAGAGAAGGGAAGTGATTAAAAAAGAAACTGAATAACAACGTGTGAAGTTAATGTTTCAAAAACCACAGCACAGTAGGTGCTATGTAACTTCCAGAATGTGTCAAAGGAAAGCAAAGTTAGTCTCGCCAAAAGCAAAACCACCGACTACTGGTTTTCCAGTTGCTTTTATTGACAATTGTTAAAAACCTAGATTGGGACAAGTTGCAGAGAGGCACATCTCTGGATATGCCAAGCTGTTCTGCTGCTAACAGAGAAACTTGGATGTGACTGACATAGACAGATGTCCACACATGGGGCCTCTTTTAAATTTGTACTAATACACATTTACCACAGTAATAATAAGAAAGGAAAAAAGAAAGGGAAGATAGATCACTGATGTACTGATTTGGGGAAGTTGCCCAGGCTGAGAATTTTTCAGCTCCCACTTTGTAAAGCGGTAACCAAATCATATTATAATTCTGCTTGCTCCTCTGTTAATAAATTAATCAGCATGAATGCTATGATCTGCCATTAGCTCAGATAAATAATGGACCATTCTGTTTTGAGATGGAAGTAAAAAATGTATTAGAAATGCTGTTTTGTTTTAGTGAGAAAAAAAGAAATAATACGTAATAATAAGAAAGGGAAAAGAGAGAAAGTGATAATGCTCTCATGCATTTAACATCTGCTTCAGTGAAATAGAAAACTTTGAATCTTTTCATTTGTACTCTCTTACTTCTTTAAATAATGTCGTAACCTAGGGAAGGTTACTGAATAGAATAATCACATGAAATGAACAATAATACTTAGGACATGAACAACACATATAAGATTTGCCAGTGGTGCATAGAAGAAGTAGTCCTGCTAAAAGTGAGTCAAATGAATTCCGCAATGAATCTCCAACAGCGGATCAACATACAGTATTTACTACTGTATTTATGTGAATGGGGACATACCTTGCATTTATACATTTTACAATATTTTGTTAAAGCTGTAAAGCTCAATTATTTAAAAGAATCCATCTCCTCTTCCAACTATAGGTTAAATAGTAAGACTTTTTACACAATAGATACATGGGTGGGTTTTTTGAGTGTTGATTGAATGATTAGAATGAAAACATGATAAGAGGGATTATCATTAGGCAAAATTGGTTTTATATTCATATGTGTATATATATATATATATATATATATATATATATATATATATATCTCAGTGGGTGAAATGAAGGATCACTTCAAATCAAATGTGGCCATATTTCCTATGAGAGTGAAATAGTGTATCTGTTCTCATTTTTATGGATGAGCATAAAAGCTGGTGAACCAGAAATTGTCTGTGATTGGATTATAAAATGCCAGAGAAGTCACAGTGTGAGAAGAGCTGAAGCTGATGGATGGCACACAATATCCAATCAGTATCGACTGGATCTCCATGCAGAAGGGGTATGATGTTGAAAGACCCAAAACTGCTAAGGATCCCTGACTAAAAACATCAATGATGATGTATGTCAAAGAATCAAACAGGTGTATTTCACAAAAGTACCTGGAAAGAAAGAATTCTTATTATAAAAATACCTGTTAATACAATATTCACTGCCCACCTCCAAATATCTCTGCAATCCAAAATATGTTTCAAATGTTTGATAAACTGTAAAAACAAATCAATAAATCAGTCAAGTATTTAATGACGCAATAAAGGAATTTCCATGGATATTTTTTTTTTAAATCTGTATCACCCCACTAATTCCATTCGAATCCATTACATTTACTTATGTGCTAATACCCTTTGAAAAGGTATGAATCGTCATCTTCTCTCCCCAGCTATGGGTAAATAGCAGGACAGACCAGGTTCTATAGCCTTGGATGGTAGCCGGTCTACTGCAGAAAGAAATAGCGACCTATTGTGGGGAAAAAATCTGCCTCATCAGTCATGTATTGAAAGATACATGATTGCCTAAGCGTGTATCACACATGGCACATAACTGACTGATCACCCCACTAAGACACAAGGGGTTTACAAGGTGTGGAAGAATTAGAAACAGAAACATTAATAATGTGCAGGAAGAGAAAAAAAGTAAGCAGGAGAATAAACAAGTAGTGATTGACATTGCATTTCAATTTTTGCAGATTAAAGTTAATTGGAAAGCACAGTACCAAAATGGAGTTCCACAAGCAAGAAGTGCAAAAAAAAGAAACTGTTAGCATAGAATCTAGCCAGCTCAAATGTAAATTGATGAGAACTCGATGCCAGCCTAATACTATGCTAAAATTCATAAAGTCTAGGTACCATAGTAAAGAGCTCATATGAACAATTACCATGAAAGTATTTATAGAAAAGGCACTGAGAAGCAACCTTATGGCACTGGAAAAAAGAGTGAAGCCAAGCTGCCAGATCAGTACCAATAATATTGCTGATCCTTCTTTGGATTTTATCAAGGAGCTCAAGGTAAATAACAGGGGTGTGGCAGCAATATTTTAAGTATGGACGAATGGTAGACTTATAGATATTGCAAATTATGAAAGTTTAAATGGAAAAACTGTGAAATTTTCACTTGTAAATTCTAAATAAAAAATCTTAATTGAGAGATGAAATTAAAAAAACCTGAAAAACCAAATTTTTTTGCTATGAATTTCTATTTTCAGACTTTCTGTTTTGCCCTTAAAGAAAGTATACGTAAACGCCTATTAATATCTTTTAAGTACGACTTGTTTCCTTCACTTACATTTATCAAGAAAAGAATTTACTGACAAAGATAGATTTATATTTTCTGCACGTTCACAAAAAAAAAAAAACCAGAAATTCTTGGCTTTATTCCATAGATATTAACACAAAAGAAACATTTTAACCGAATCCAGACTTGAATCTCTCATGAAACAACTACGTGCTTAAAAAAAAGGAAAAAAAGTAAAGTTGAAAACAATGTAAACGTTATCTGAAATATCATTTGGTCATTGACTAGTTTTAAATTTCCAAACCTCTTTCACCTTTGGATACTCAAGGGTTCAAGTGCAGAAGGATTTCAACTGATTCACCTCCTATGTGGGAATTTGTTATGAGACGTATCAGGCTGCCAGCTTCTGTTTCCTTCGTCTTTCATCTTTAGAATACCTGGCAAACACCTATAAATATTTTCTTTTACAAATTATAACATATACTGGTAACCTGATGCCAAGTACGTAAAGAGTACTTAGACAATCTAGCTGTTAAGGAGATATAAATGCAAGTGGTACAGCTGTATGACTTAATTACAATTGGTGTCTCTTGTCACATCCAAAACCATTGCTTGTTATGAACTAATAAATAAGCTAAATATACAAACCATAATCATTTATGTATACTAATCATAACGGATGAGGTTTTATTAGAGATATGGTAAAAACATGTCCTCTGAAATTGGCGAATATAAACTTACAATGACTATAGAAAATTCACAGTTTATCCTGTCACATGTAGTAGAATAGAAAATACAAAGTTACAATGACTATACAGATTTCAAATTGGTCCTGCTTCATGTGGTAGAAGGGAAAATATAACATTACAATAAGTTATGAAATTTATGATTCATCCCGTTACAAGTGGTAGAGTGAAAAATACAAAGTTACGAAATTTACAATCCATCCTTTCACATGTGGTAGTATAGAAAATACAAAGTTAGGAAATTTATGATTCATCCTGTCACATGTGGTAGAATGGAAAATACAATGTTACAAAATTTATGATTCATCCTGTCACATGTGGTAGAATGGAAAATACAATGTTACAAAATTTATGATTCATCCTGTCACATGTGATAAAATGGTAAACACAGTCACAATGACAAAGTAAAATTTATACTTCATCCTGACATAGATGATAGTATGACAAATGCAAAATTATAATTGACTACACTCAATTTATGATTCATTTTGTTACACGCGATAAAAGTTCAAGCATAAAGTAACAATGACTATGCCAAATTCAAGTATAAAGTAACAATGACTATGCCAAATTTATGAGTAAACCTGTCACACTTCTGATTTCTGTTGGAAATTGTCCAGTATTCACTGCCATACAAAAGGGTTGATATCACATATCAGTTTCAGTTATGTGCCATGCATGCTATACGTGTAGGCAATCATGAATCTTTCGATACATGACTGATGAGGCAGATTTTTTTTTGTAGGTAGACCAGTTGCCATCCAAGGATATAGGACCTGGTCTGTCCTGCTATTTACCCATATCTAGGGGGAGAAAATGAGGATTCATACCTTTCCCAAGAGTATTAGCACGTAAGTGAATGTAATGGATTCAACTGGAATTCGAACTCGGCTCTCTGATTCCTCAATCCAAGTGGCTATCCATTACTCCACCATGCCTACCTCATATCAGTTTAGTAGTCTTTTTTTTTTTCTTTTTTAATTATTTATTTGAAAATTCTTTTAGAGGTAGATCTACCATTTTTAATTTTTGTCTGAATGGGTCATTTGAATTTTTTAATTCTTTGTAAATGATGTTCTCAGTTGTATTTGAGTTATTAAATTTTAATTTAGATTTCAAGTTTGAATTATTCATGTTTTTTATGTTACAGGTAATCTCAATATTTAAGAAAAGTAGATAGTCAGACTTATACTAAGTTAAAACTTAATAACTATTTTATTCTCTTCTCTCACCCTACTAATTCCGACCCATAAACCCTTTTCTCACTAACAGATATGTTGTTGATTAGAATTTCTTTTCTACTCTCCAGCATACAGATATGTCTGTTTGGGGCATATATATATATATATATATATATATATATATATATATATATTATAATTTTTTCATATAGACAAAAACATTTTACTCACTACAAATATGCAACATGGTTTCGGTACAGCTCAACTGGTGAGAACCAAAATGGTTAAATGTTTTTGTCTATATTAAAAAATTATAATAAATAATTAATGCTCTGCTCTTAGTATTAAGCCCTCTTTTGAATTAATGCTGTGAACAACAGAATTTATATAGTATTTTTGTTCTCATTACATTCGGATATGTATATATATATATATATGGATTGTCAGCAGTCAATATACCACATAACACCCTTGAGCACTTAGCTTTGGAGCAGGTATAATGGAGATCAACATGTTTTAGTGGACTCAGCAATTTTCAATCTGCTTGTCTGAAACATCTTCAAGAAGCAAGAGCAAGATCTAAAAGGTCAGCCAATCTAACAGTGATCTCATCTCACAATCCTCACACTTGTTCCATATGTGGACTCCTTTGTAAATCACTAGCCGGTCTTAAATGCCACTTAAGATTATCGCACAAACTTTCATAACTGAATCAATAAGCTGTCAGATCCTCATACGTCAAAACCGACAGGAGAGTCCATTATTATTATTATTATTATTATTATATATATATCTGTGTGTGTGTGTGTGTGTGTGTGTGTGTGTGCATGTGTGTGCGTGTGTGTGTGTGCAAGTATTCCACTGTCAGAGTACTGACAACTAAACTGGCTACCCCACTGTATGTTCTTGTAAGTGAGGAGGGTTGTTAGCAACCTAGTAGAACAAAAAATAAGACCTAACAAAGGGCGGAAAAACTCTCAGTGAGTCAGTGCCCAGCTAACTAGAGGTAGTGTCTCCATAAACCACTGTGGAGAAGGCAACGGGAAACCACTTCACTATAATTCCCAAGATATATAATGGCAATTAACAAACAAATTATGAAACCTAACAGTGTGAAGGGGGTAAGTACCAACATGAAACAACAGGTATCACCAGACCGTCATCTAACGATTGCTCGCACAAAACAAAAAATAACTCTTGGGACCTGGAATGTTAGAATGTTAAACAACTGTGGCAAGTTGGAAAATGTAAAACAGGACTTCAGTAAGTTAAATGGCAATATTTTAGCTGTATTTAAAACTAGGTGGCCAAACAATTGAGATTTTGTCAGTGACAACCACAGGATTATATATACAGGCAGAGAGAAAAATGAAAAAGGAGTTGGATTGATACAAGATCAAGTCATCAAGAAATGCATCCTGGGATACTGTCAGTTATCTGAAAGAATTCTTGTAGTTAATCTGAAAGGAAAGTCTTTCAACATATCTATTATAATCATGTATGCACCGACAGCACAAAGTATGGAAGAAGAAATCAAATCTTTCTACTCCATGCAAGACAATGCCAAGGCTCATTGCAAATCGCAAGAAGTTATAATTATCATGGGAGACCTGGATGCCAAAGTAGGCAAGGAGTGGGCAGGGGAGATAGCTGGCAAATTCAGACTAGGAACCCACAATGAACGTGGAGAAAAATAGACCTAATTGTGCATGCTCAATGACCAACACCTGGTTCCAAGAACATCCAAGATGATTATGGACATGGGGAAGCAGTTGAGGAGAAAGTAAAAACCAAACTGACTACATAACCATCAACAAAAATTTCAGGAATGCAGTTGTTCACTGCAAAATCTATCTAAGTGCAGACTGCTGAAAAGGCTACCTCCCTGTTATATGTAAACTAAGAATGAAACTACAGAAACCGAAGAAGCCTAACACAGCACCCAAATTGCAATACAACAGACTCCTGAATGACCCGAACCTAAAAGAAAATATATGGACAGTGTAAAAAGAAGATACGAAAGACAAAATGGATAATGGAAACTCAAAATGGAATACACTAAGAAAAGCATTAGTGACATCAGCAAATGACATCATCCCAAAGGAAAATGGATGAAGAAGAAAAAATCGAATGAATCACAGATGAGAAACACAATGCAAAGGAGACATAAAACAATACCAAGACATGGAACGGAATACAGAAAACTACACAATGAAATAAGAAACAAATGCAGGCAGGCTAAAGAAGAATGGCTCAATGAAAAATGTGCAGAAATAGAATGAGTATCACAGATAAAGGAGATATGCATAAAAAAATAAGGGAATTAATAGGACAAAAGACATGCTCATCAACAGGCTGTATAAAATCCAAGGATGGAACACTCATATTAGAGAAAGAAAAAATTCTTCAGTGCTGGAATGAATATATTGGCGATCTCTTCCACAATGAAAGATAACCAATCGGCTAGAAATACTGAAAACCAAAGAGGGAGCAGCACTAGCCAAATTGAACAGAAACAAAGTGTCAGGGCCAGATGGAATTGTAATAGAGATGCTGGCAGCCTTAGATGATTTCAGCATAGACAAGATTATAGAAATAATAAATGAAATCTACAACAGTGGATATATTATAGAACTATTTTCATAGAACTGCCTAAGAAACCAGACACAAATGAATGTGAACTCCACTGAACAATCAGCCTAATGAGCCACATAACAAAACTCATCATCCGAATTCTGATGAATAGGGCACACAGAAACATCAGGCCAGAGATAGGACAAGAACAGTGAGAGTTCATTAAAGACACCAGAACAAAGAACGCAATATTTATACTCAGAATGTTATCAGGAAGAGCAATACAAATGCAGTATTTTATAGACTACACAAAGGTGCTCGACAAAGTACATCACAAAGATCTGTTAGAGCTCTACAGCAACCTTGACATATTCGGGAAAGACATTAGAATAATCAAAAATCTCTACTGACAGCAAACTGCCTGCATTCAGATAAAAATGAAATAAAGAACAAATGCAGGCAGGCTAAAGAAGATATATGAGAATAGAAATGGGTGTAAGTCAAGGATGTGTCTTCTCACCAGTCTTATTCAACCTATAAAGTGAGGCAATTCTGAGAGAACTGGAAATTCTACCAGGATTCATCATTGGCAGCCACAATCCTAAAAACATAAGATATGCAGATGACACAGTGCTAATAGCAGATTCAGAAAGGAAACTACAAAGCCTCCCACAGAAGGTAGTGAAGGAAAGTGAGAAGAAAAGACTTAACATAAACTACAAGAAGACAGAATGCATGGTCATCGGCAAAAAGATGAGCCCAAAATGCAATTTACAGGTAAAATCAAGCAGCTACAGAAATTTAAATATATGAGAAATGTTCTAACAGAAGACGGAAAGTGTGACACTGAGATCTGAAGACGCATTGGGATGATCAAAGATGCATTCCAAAAGCTAAGCAGAGTATTATGAGACAGGAAAATTTCATTGGAAACAAAGTGACTCAAGGCAACAGAAATGTGGTTCTACAGAAAGATGCTAAGGATACTATAGGCCAAACATCTGAGCAACGACAAGGTCTTGGAGAGAATGGAAACAAAGAGAAAACTTATACTTAACATCAGGAAGAGGTAGCTGAAATTTCTGGGACACGTAATAAGAAAGGAAGTCTTGGAAAATCTGATACTCAAAGGATGGATAGAGGGAAAGAGGGACAGGGGAAAGCAACATGTAACATAGTTAATGTGCTTGATCAAATGGATGGCAGAACAGGGTCTGGAAGAAATAACAAAAAGTCACAACTTATTAAGGGATAGGAGGAGGTGGAGGGCCATGATCGCCTATGCCCTGAAGGGACACAGCACATAAAAGAAGAAAGACTCTTTTCTTTGTTTCTAACAATTTTTTTTTTTTAAGTAAAATTCACCCTGTACAAGGCACTCAAAGTAGAGGGTTACATTAAGGGATAGTTTATAGGAGAGGGAGATACCAGTCAACTCTAGACTTGAACAAGTTAAGATTGTAGCGATCAGGAAAACCTCCTCTTGGGAGTCTGTTCTACAGGACAATTGTTTGCAGAAAGAAGCTGTTCAAGTGGAACTTACCATTTGCCAATGGAATATGGAGAAAAGTGAGTAGTTTTCTATAACAGCTGGGACCCTAACAGGTGCTACCACTCCGAGTTATGGTGGGCCTGGGAACACCAGCAATTACATGGTGGTTCCACACTCATCAAAACGCCCTGATCAGAGACCTTGCTGTCAGATATAGTTTATTGTCATACCCAGGACACTTCATGAGGGAGAGGGGGACTGTCCCCCTCAGCAGAGGTGCAGTCAGAATATTCTGGAGCCCCAGCCAACAGGGCAGGAAGTAGCAATAGATCTGGGAGAGGCTCACCACACAACCCTGTGAGAGAGAGAGGTGGAGGGTGGAAGTACTTCTTTGCACTTTGTTTAATTTTTGGAAGAGAAGTTTATTCTGATAAGAAATAAATTCAAACTGAGTTAAAAGAGGAGAAATAGGTCTGATTTTGTCAACTGACATGACCTGCTACTAAAACCACCAATGTGGTCTTTTGCTACACAAGAGGACCAAAAGGAACCAGGTATATTTTTTAAAAATTCTTGGCAAGTTAAATTGATGTTTATATCAATTTAACTTGCCAAAAATTATAGCACAAAGGTCAGAGAAGGACCATCCTCTAAACCCACAAGTTGCATTTTGGAATGTTAAATCTAAACTGAGGGGTGAATGATTCCTCTCCCATTCATTTTACTTCCATTGTTTGAGCTTGTTGGTTTTGGAATGATTCTCTTCTGACTTCTGCCCTATAACCTTTTGTGTATGTATCTGAGAGTAGGAAACATCTATAGAATTAAAAGCTCATATGTTTTTATTATTGTGGTTGAGGGAATGAAAATTTAGCCTTGTCAAAATATTCAATTCATCCACAAAGAAAAAAAAAGAAAAAATGAAAATAAAGTGGCTAAAGTGTAAATCTAAATTTTTATATTCCAGTTGTTGAGGTGATTTACAAAGATTTTTCTTTTTAGTCCAGTTTCTTCTTATGAAGACAGTTTTCATGACAGGAAATAGACTTGAAAGATTCTTGAAGATTTCTTAATGATTTTTCTTACTACTTCAACATGAATATCTTCTCTTCTTATGACTGACTATTTGATACATTGTCCTTTTATTTATACCTGGCATACTGACATAGTAGTAGACACAAAAGGCATGTAAATATTTAACAGAAAAATGTTTGGCCTTATTTGAATGAGTGCTACTCGAAGAGTTTGAAAGTTTTAAAAATTTAACTATATATGCTTAAAAGCTGAAACTTTGTAGATTAATAATTTGATATGAGTTTTGACAAGAGTAGATGTTTATCCCTTGTTTCCTGTTTAGGATTGGGTTTCTGGTTCCTTCAAATCTGTACTTCTGATTTCCCCACCTGAAATCTGAAATTTTATTCAGTAATTACTTTTTCCCCTCTCCCAATAGGAGTAGATATGTTTGCACTCCTCCCCAGTCTTTTCAACAGGTGTAAAGGTTTATCCCTTGTTTCTTGTTTAGGATTGAGTTTCTAGTTCTTTCTAAATTATTCTTCAACTTTATACAGATTTTTAAAGTTTTACTTCAGAAACAAAGCTAAGGAAAAATCCATCTGATAGAAAAATTAGGATCCCCAAAATCACAATTTATAATCTGGTTTTATGATAATTATGAAGGTGAGTTGAAAAGTTCATAAGCTGACTATAAAGGAGGGATGCAAGAGTTTTGAAATCTTGCATGTATTAATTTTAGCCCTTCTATTTTCTATCTCCAGGTAAATTGACATCTGACTGTTCAGAGAAGTTTGTTCATCCTGATAGCAAAAACATTATCAATAGTGTAATAGAGGTTCCCAGCCAAGTGTTTTTTTTTCATATTGGGGAATTGATGATAGTCATATCAGGACAATGGAGGGGGTGATCAAACAGTTCAAAGGCACACTCAGGCACGGCAGCCTGTTGGGATCCACCTACCTAGGTTTTTGTTGCTATCTGAGTGTCAAGATTTCAAACATTTGATAATAACAACAGCACATCTTTTAAATGAAACATAAAAAAGGTTATTCGCTGAAGGAAAAGTAGAAACAGAACATCAGTTGAAATAACATTTACACATTCTTTTTGGAAATATGCAATACAATAAAATGTTCATTTTTCCTTTCAGTGAAGTTTGTCTTATAAAGTAATTAAGTGTTCTTAGTGCAATGTGAAATATGTGAACAGAATTACTTTATGACGATCAACCTAATGTGTTTGTGAGTTCATAGACAAAGGCTTAGTAGGTGGTTGCTGGTGAACATTTTCTATTGTGTGCATGGACAAAGCCTTACTTAGTGGCTGCTGGCTGTCTCTCTTCCATTGAGTGCATGTGTGGGGGGTGCATGTGTGTGTGTGTATGCACATGTAGATCAAACTGGGATCCAAAATTGTTGCGAGCCATAAAAAGTAGTATGCTTCTATTTTGTTATCCATAAGGGGATTCAAAATATAATTTCCCATAGAGGTATGATAATAATACAAAGTTTTCATTGGTGAAATGAACTCTGTTGATTCATAAGTTAATGTTATCAAGGAAGATAACTTAGTTTCTTTTTAAAGAATTACAATTTAAATATTTTAAAACATTCCTGTTATAATTGTATTTTTTAACATTACAATTTAGGTATTTTAAAAACTTGCTGTTATAGACATTTTAAAACATTGTTGCTATACTCATAATTAATTTTATTTAGTGTTGGTTGTAGATTTTTATATAGACGGCTTAAAGAATTTAATTTCATGGTGGTGTATTGACAGTTAATATTTCTGTAAGTCATGAATGTGGACAGGAGATTATTCAAAGAAACAAGTTTGAAATTGTATAGGGGTGTGGGACATTGGGGATAAAAATGAACAGTTGTTTTACCCATACCAAGAAGGTTAATGGAGGCTGGTAATAATGAGGAGACACACAGGTAATTTTAACAAAACAAGATAAGGAATTTATTTACAAGCATGAAGTAGTAAATTTTTATAGTCCGTAGTTTTACGAATTGTTATGAAGAAGAAATGTTTATATAACAGATTAAATGATCTGACACAAAATAATATTAAAAATGTTTATGATGAAGGTAAGAGAGTTTGTTGGTCACTGAAGCAATATACAGTTACATACATTCAAAAGTAGACAAAGAGAGATCATTTCAAATACTTAGATTTCTTAGAATAGAAATTGGAATTGAAATAAAGTTCTTGTTAACACCAATAATATAATTGGTGAGTAATTTGACTAACAAAAATTTGAAAAAAAAACCTTTCACATAACTTCAGACATTCTTCTCTTGTTAATTTTTTTTTCATTATATCAAAAAGGATTTTGCATAGGCTTGTGATTTCCTTTCTTTTTCTTGGCTCTACAGCTAATTTCTGTGAAGACAAAGTTTTCATTGATTGAAAATCAATTTCATATAGGCTCACAAATTTGTATTTGTCTTTTTCTCAGCTTGCTGGCCAATCCCTGTGAAGTTAAGGTTTTCATTGGTTTAAAGAAAATATTACATAGGCTTTTCCTCAGCTCACCCAAATTGGAAGGGTGTGTACAAAGGGAGTTATTATTATTTCATTTCCACTATAGTTAGTTTGTCTGTAATTGGTAAAATATGCTTTGCTTTTTTTTATTTTCAAAATTGAGGTTGTTAAAACTGTTTGAGTGTTGCCAATCTTAAAACTACTTGACAGGCAAATGAAAGAAAGGTTCTTTGATCTGATTTCAAGTCAGACTTTTTCTTACTAGAGCTTAGCTTGTAATAATGAGTCATGTCAAACTAACACTTGAAAAGGAGACTCTCATTTCTCTATAGCTTAAATTAAACTTACAAGAGTTTAAAAATGTTGCTAATTGTATTCTTAGCTTCATATTTCCAGCAGACATTACAATAGTCAAGGTCAAAATATGAACCTTTTTGCTAAAACCCATTGTATACAATGTCATGCATTCTAAAGTGTCCACTACTTTTTGGACAGAACAAAATCTGCAAAATACAATAATGTATGAAAATATATAGATACAAAACACAAAATAATGTTTGGTGATATAAAAATATGCATAAGTTTATTCATTGAAGGAAGATGGCTGACAATATGAAAAACAGAATTGGTAAGCTAAGTTCAAATTTAGTCTGAAACAGTCTGTGTTAATTTTTTTATAATGACGTTCACTCAGTATAAGGCCCATTACTGATTTAAGGTAGAGGGTTACAGAGTAAGAGGTGCAGTCTATGTGGATATCTGGAAAGATAACGGTTGACCCTAGACGAACAGGTTAAGACTGTAGTAATTGGAAAAGCATCCTCTTGGGAGTCAGTTCCCCAAATTAGGTAGAGGGCTACAGAGTAAGAGATGCAGTTTATGTGAATATGTGGGGAAGATAATGGTTGCTCTAGACTTGAGCAGGTTAAGATTGTAATGATCAGGAAAGCATCCCCTTGGGAGTCAGTTCCAATTAATGGTAGCACTAACTAACCACTATTATACCACACTGAAGTGAACAGGCTTTATGCCCTTCATTGATCACAAGTTTCTTCATCTACTTGTACTGTCATTTTGACTTCCTTCTCTCTCCCTCTCTAGAGATCTGTGTGTATAATCAGGACAAGGACCATTGCCACTACCTTACAGAGCAAGCCTATACGCAACATCTACTCATACATATATGCTAATCAATGGTAGTGCTAAACAGCCACTCTTCCATCTCCCTGAAGCAAATAGTCTTTACGCCCTTTGTTGGTCTCAAGCTTCTTCGTCTATCTGTATTTTCAATTTGACTTTTATTTATTTTGTTGTCACAAGGGATGCAAAACACCTTATCCAAGTTTCAACAAAGTGTTGTAACCTAGAGAAGGTTACTGAATAGAATAATCAAACGATGGTTGGTAATGAACGATAATACTTCAGACAAGAACAACACATATAAGATTCGCCAGTGGCATGTAGAAGAAGTAGCCAATTGAATTCCACAATGAATCTCCAACTGCAGACCAACATACAGTATTTACTACTGTATTTATGTGAATGGGGATATACACATTATCATCTGTAGGTATACTACAACACAAAGTCTCGGTCTTTTACAGGCAACAAAGATCTTATTGGTGACTTCATATTGTTATGATATTCCAAGTATGGATTGAATTTGTGCAGTCAGTATTGGTTCTACAGCTCAGGTACCATTCCCACTACTTTATATAGTAAATTTATACATAACATCTATTCATTCACATGTGCTAATTAGTCTTAGCACAGACCAACTGCTACTAAAAAAGTAGAAAAGTTGGAAAAGGCAGGAATTCATCTCTTCTCTTAGGAAAGCCATGCATGTATCTGTTTTTCTCTCAGCTCTGGATAAGAAATAACTTTTACTGGGGTTTTATGCAAGAAATGAACATTTCATATTTGCTTGCATGTTCATCATTTAATCGGGGTAAATAACATATTGTTACATCAGGTTGACCCAAATAATGGGTGACCTATGGAAGAAAGGTTTATTCTCCTATTTGTATTTCTCCCATTATGGGCATTATTATGTCCATGATATTATGAGTAGGGATGCTAAATCACATCTGACAATGTCATTTGTAAATGGAAAAAGTTCAGTCACCAGTGGAATGGGGAAACTAACAATCCCCAGCAGGAATGGTATTAGCACATGGTTCACATTATGAAGCCAAGAGGAGAAAAGATTCTGTCCTTTCTGAAAGTAGGGTCATAAAATTGCAGATGTGACCAGAAACCCTATCTGGTATCTTTATAACTTGCATTGTGGGAAAATTATTTTTTTCTATTTGTTATTATTATATTATTTATTGATTTTATTTCATTTTCCCCACAACCTAAAATCTTCACAACATATCATAACCTCATAATGTTTTACATGCACTAAAATACATACAAAGACTGAAGATCATATTGATCAGAACTAAACTGAAGTTGGCATGCATTTATCAAAACTTAATTTACAAGCTCACTCTGGCCCAGAGGAATTTTTCTGAACATTTTTATTATATATTCAATAATAATAATGGAATTAACCCATTACTTCATAAAGTTTATTTAAAAATTTCAAAAGTTTAGTAAGTCTCATAACTTGTATATATATATATATATATATATATACACAAGTTATGAAACTTACTAAACTTTTGACCTTTTTACTTATATATATATATATATATATATATATATATATATATAATATATATATATAAGTAAAAAAGGTTAAAAGTTTAGTAAGTTTATATATATATATATATATATATATATATATACACAAATTATGAAACTTACTAATTATTAAACCCATAAAGTGGCCCCAAACTTTTGACCTTTTTTACTTATATATATTGATATTCCCAGAAAGGGATATTATTTGATTGAAGTAGCTAAGGGGGTTTCACTACTTGTAACCAAGTAGTACACGGTAGCAGTAATCAACTGGTACTCGTCGTAGTCGCAGGTAATAGGTGGAGACCAATAGGATAGTCAATGGCGTAGTCCAATGGGTGTCGTCATAGACTTAAACTCTGTCATACCTACACGTCTGTCTGTATTTATGACAAACACCAGCCGATCATATTCCAGTGAGCAGGAACTCAGGTGTATGCATATTCCATTATATCATATATATATATATATATATATATATATATATATATATATATATATATATATATATTAGTAAGTTTCATAACTTATATATATTATGTCTTTATGCAGCAAAAACCCATGACCACACTTACTTTAAACTTAGTGACCCATCTCTGTTATCCATCTAATAATATAACATGTGAACTCCCCTGTCTTTAAATATGTAATAGTAGTCGCTGAATACAAAACAACTAGGTCAAACAAGCTGAACCCCTGCAACAGGTCTGAGCAGGATCTAAAAGTAGATTCTTACACAGGTGCAGAATCATGTGCCTAATTTCGAACATTGAATGGGAAAAGAGCAACAGGAGCCAGTTGGGTAATGAAACTCAAAGAATTCACACTGGTTATGAAATTGTCGTGTAACCATAATTACCAAACTGAAGAGAATGAATGATGTTCCCAACTCACACAAATTCCAAGCACAGAATCAAGTGGAAATGAGTTTTGTACAAATAATACCTCATTTTACTTGTTACAGTCAAGCAAGAGAGATCACATAATAAAAGATGAGTTCCAATTCAGCATAATGCACTGCTTATATCAAATGCATAGGTGAATTGTGAAACATGACAATCATGTACGGCATATGTGACACACATCAATTGGATGAAGGATCTGAATAATGAATTCTGCATTGAAGTAAGAAGAACAGATCAAAAGATATTGCAGCTCAAGCAAAACAAACTGATCTGGAAGTAAAAAGGATGAATAGACACATAAGAGGGAGAAAGACTGAAGAGAGATGAAAGACTGAAGTTAACATTTCTTTCAATTTTTAACCTCAAAATATAATGCATACATCTTTCCACACAGAAATGTCTAACACACATCTTTCTATACATTCTCTTGCCTAAATGTTTTTATGTATTGTTTAATTATAATTAAATCTTGTTAATTTCTTATATTGGAATTTGTCGTTTGTTACTATTGGTTATTGTCCCAAATTCATGTACTTGACCCTGTGGAGAATATGCACAATACAGAATGGTAAACCTGGCATATATATATATATATATATATATATATATATATATATATATATAATATCTTTATACAGGGGTTGGACAAAATAATTAGAACAGTTGCAAAATCCACTTTTATATTTCAAAAACCTAAAAACTTTAACTAAAACTTCGTAATTGCAGGTTATATCTACTGTGAATACGTTTATTTATCTAATTTACTGTCTTTGTCTTATTTACTTTTAGAATTTAGTAAAATTTAAGCTAAATGCATGACCTCTCTGTGTTTGAAAAAAAGCAAATTGTTGAAGCTCACATGGCAGGAGCCTCGATCACTAAGGTTGCTGAACTGTTTGGTTTTTTAAGAGCTACCATATCAAGAACACTGATGCAATTCAAGAAACAGGGCAAGACCTCTAGCAACCGTAGCAATTTGGGCCAGACTTGCAAAATTACTGACATGCATTGAAACGCAATGTGGCAAAAAATCATCGGACAAATGCGGCCAAAGTGACTGCTGAGTTGAATAACCATCTGAATAGTTCAGTTTCTACCAAAACTGTTCACCGTGAGCTCCATAAGGTTGCATATCATGGAAGAGCCGCTGTGAGGAAACATCTTCTCTCCACTTGCAACATTCAAAAGAGGTTGAAGTGGTGCAGAGATCACAATGCCTGGTCTGCAGACCAATGGAAGCAAGTCATATTCTCAAACAAGTCCAGTTTTTCTCTTTTCCCAACTTCAGGGTGAGTTTATGTGTGGAGGCAGCCCAAAGAAGCTTACAACCCTGACTGCCTTCTTTCAACAGTGAAGCATGGAGGTGGATCTGAGATAGTTTGGGCCACCATATCATGGAAATGTCTCAGTTCAATAGTTGCCCTGCAATCAACATCAAAGTATACCTGAACATTTTGGGAGATCATGTTCATCCAATGGCCAAGACTTTATTCCCTGATGGTGACTGCAACTTCCAAGACGATAATGCTCCAATACATACCACTTGAGTGGTTAAGAATTGGTATGAAGAGCATGAAAGTGAGCTAGAACACATAGAGTGGCCTCCCCAATCTCAAGATATCAATATTATTGAACATTTGTGGTGCATTTTGGAGCAACAAGTTAGGTGCCGCTATCCTCCACCGTCATGTCGTAAAGAGCTGGAGAAGATTTTAATGAAAGAGTGGCTGAAAATTCCTGTGGTTGAAGTCAGGAAACTGTATGATTCCATTCCTAGATGTATTAAAGCTGTCTGTGAGGCTAAAGGAGGACAAACTCCATATTAAATAAATCTTCTTTGAATTTAACAAGTGTTTCAATTATTTTGTCCAACCTCTGTATATATATTTATATCATTATATATAATATATAAATATAAAAGTGAACATTGAAGTCAACACTCAGAAGTGACAGGCTGTTTCATGGTAGATGCAATCTTCAGGCAGCCTGACTATTGCAGCTAGCATGAAACAGCCTGTCAATGTTCACTTTTATATTTACATACGCTCTATCTCTGATATTGAGCACTTTATCCTATAAATATAGCACACCTTAAAAACTATATTTCTTCATATATAAATATATGAATAAAATAAATTACCAGCGACAATTTCCTTCTGTGGCACAATATGCATCCAAAATCAACAAAATTATGAAGGTTACTCGGATTATTATGCATAAAATATTTTATTTTTTATAGATTTACTACATAAAGGTCACAAACTGCCGACTCTGAGTTATTTCTGATGGCACATACCTTATATACACACACACACACACACACACACACATATATATATATATATATATATATATATATATATATATATATATATATATATATATATATATATACTAGCTTAAATCCATCCTGTTGAATGATATCTAGGATAGCTCCTACGGAGGGCTCTTGATTGCTCCTTCCTCACAGCAGATAGGTGAGAAGTAGATGCAATAGAGAACAATAAACCAAAGTAGAACTCAAAACGTTCTTGCTGCATTTAAGTATTGCCTTAATATTTAAGCTTACATTTTAAAAGATCAATGATAATTCTTTTGCTGCCTCTTAATTTAAAGACAATTTGATGTACGTAGTTCTTTATTTTGCATACAAACAATTATTTTTATTTCTTGGGTGATTTTTGCAGGATTTCAGAATTGATTTTGATTATTCACAAAATTATTTTCAAGTTATAAAGAAATTTGTAGCAAAAAATCGTGTAAAAAAAAAAATATATCGTTGAAAAAAATTGCAGTAAGAAAAACTTAGAAATTAAAAATTTCAGGATTGTGTGTCTACATCTGTCCTAGAATATTTTTAATTTGCACACGGAGACAGCCTGAATGGTATGATAATATACTGGGCTATGGCCTCAAGGAACAAAGTTGAAAAAGTGTGACACACTGATATTGGCAATATATATATATATATATATATATGTATAATATATATATATATATATGTATAATATATATATATATATATATGTATAATATATATATATATCATTTATATATTATATAAGTGTGGAACTTATTGTAAAGTGCTCAATATCAGTGATAGAGCTAACATACTTAGTTGTATGGATGTAGTTTGTAACCCTAGGTTTCACGCTTTTGCAATCCTCAGACAAACTGAGGATCGCAAAGGCATGAAACCTAGGGTTTCAAACTCACATCCATATTTTATATATATATATATATATATATATATATATATATATATATACATATACAGACACACATACCCTTCCCTGTCAAATTTTTTCCCCTTTGAATTAAATGAAATTTAAACTTAGGTAAATGACCTGAAATGATGCCTATTCCCAAAAACCCAATTTCAGTAATATCAAAACCACCTAAAAACATCCAAAAAATGCCTTTTTTGGATGTTTTTGTTGAACGCAGTAGAGGTGGTTTTATTACTAGCATTTATCGTAAACCCACCTTTACTGGACTTTATTTGAATTGGCGTTCATTTGCTCCTGCATCAAGGAAAATTAATCTCGTTAAAACCTTGGTGTATAGAGCGCTTAAAGTGTGTTCCCCTATTAGATTGGACCGTGAATTTGGGAACATTAGGGAGATTTTCCTTAGTAACGGCTATCCGAGGCCCTTATTGACTACATTATAAGTAAGAAAACTAAGGAATTTCATTCCCCTAAAATCCAGGGGCCTTCTAAATGTCCGGTTTATTTGAAGATTCCCTGGATTGGGGATAGTGGTCAGGGCTTAATTAAGCAGGTTAGTAAGTCGGTTTCGGGTTGTTTCCATCAGTTGCTTTTTACGTAGCATTTTTCAAACTAGGTCTCTGCGTTTCCGTCTTTTCGCAAGGATGTATTGCCCTACATCAAATTGAGTAATTTAGTATATGAATTTAATTGCCAGTGTGCTGCTGGTTATGTGGGGCGTACAACCTTGCATTTGGAAACTAGAATTAATCAGCACGTTCCTTCCAAAATACGACTTGGTAAGACAGATAGAATATGCTATCTTCCCCCCATGAATATGGAATCGGCTATTGCTCAACATTTAGTTGAGAATATAGCTTGTGCCAAGTTGTATAAAAAAGAGTTGTTTAGAATTATTCATACAGCCGATTCCAATAATCATTTGAAGATTTTGGAATCCGTCTGTATAGGATTTAGAAAACCTTCTCTCTGCCGGCAGAAAGAATTTATACGGTCTCTAAATCTGTTGGGGGATATTTTATTTTAACTGTCCCTCGCTATTTATTTACACGATAACCCTTCCCTCATTACAAGTATATATACTTGTTCGTTATTTTATTGTGTTTCCCCCTCTTTTTTTTGCTCTTCAATATCGCTATTATTCATTTCGCTTATCCAACGATTGTCTCCTGATGAGATGTTGGCTGAAAGGGCTCTAGAGACTTTTAATATTAAAATCAATGGTTTCCTAGTTTTTAAAACTATTTATAAATTTTGTACCTCCAAACATTTGTATAAATATATATATATATATAAATAAATATATATATATATAAATAAATATATATATATATATATAAATATATATATATATATAAATATATATATATATATATATAAATAAATATATATATATACATAAATATATATATATATAAATATATAAATATATTTATTAAAACATATTTTTATATTTAACGTTGTTATTTTATAGATACAAGTATTTAAAAAATGCTCTGTTTATGATAAACAATATTAAATAACATTTACCCGAAATGAATGTCGAGAATTTTCATAGAAAATTTTACGTTTCTTTAACAGGATTATGTTTAAGCCTTTGTCCTATCGTGCAAGGCACGTCCATATGACTATTGCATTTCCAATCTGGCGTGGAATGTCAGGTTCAATATTAAAATGGACAAGGTCCGACAATTAAAGACATATTTTTATGTTTTAACGTTTTTGTAAAATTTTTTTTATAGGATGCAGGTTTCCTGTCAAAGAACGAAAATTATAAACTCATGAAAATTTCTCGACATTCAGGCCGGTAAATGTTATTTAATACTGTTTATCATAAACAGAGCATTTGCTTAAATACTTGTATCTATAAATAACAACGTTAAACATAAAAATATGTCTTTAATAAATAAATTGTCGGACATTCAGGTCCATTTCTTAATATATGACGTCATTTGTTTACATTTGTTCGAAACATAGAGCATTATGAATGTACGAGATTCATGGAAAGTTGGAGTTTATAAGCAGTAAATTCGACCTTGTCTACCGATTGGTTCTTTGTAGCTCAAGCGGTAAGGCACGTCAGCGTATATGACGGTTCCATATAGGATGCAGGTTGAATCCTGTCAAAGAACGAAAATTTTCTATGAAAATTTCTCGACATTCAGGCGGTAAATGTTATTTAATACTGTTTATCATAAACAGAGCATTTGTTAAATACTTGTATCTATGAAATAACAACGTTAAACATAAAAATATGTCTTTAATAAATAAATTGTCGGACCTTGTCCATTTCTTAATATATAAAATATATATAAATAAATATATATATATATATATATATAAATATATATATATATAAAATATATATATAAATATATATATATAAATATAAATATATATATATATATATATATATATATATAAAAATATATATGTATATATATATATAAATGTTATATATATATATATAAATATATTTGTATAAATATTGTATCTATAAATATAAACATATAAATATATATATATAAATAAATTGTATACCTTGTCCATTTCTTAAATATATATATATATAAATATATATATATGTGTATATATACATATAAATATGTATATATGCGTATAAATATATGTATAAATGTGTGTGTGTACATATATATATATATACATATATATATATATATATATATATATACATATGTATATAATACATATATATATATATATATATATATATATATATATATATATATATATATATATATACATATATATATATATATATATATATATATATATATATATATATATATATATATATACATATATATATATATATATATATATATATATATATATATATATATATATATATATATATATATATATATATATATAAATATATATATATATATATATATATATATATATATACATATATATATATATATATATATATACATATATATATATATATATATATATATATATATATACATATATATATATATATATATATATATATATATATATATATATATATATATATATATATATATATATATATATATATATATATATGTGAAGGAAACAAAATATATTCATACACTTACAAATTTCTAATTTATTGTATTCCCAACTAATGAATAAACATACTTTTCATATATATAATTAACTGTACACACATGCATAATAACTAAATATGCATAGAAAACAAAAAACAATGATTTCATAGAAATAAATTCCATTCTTCCATTTTAATGGGTGAAAAATTATTTGTACAATGCAAATTTCAGATTTTAAATCTTTTAAATTGCTTTAAAACTCTAAATTATTAAAGTGTAATATTCTAGAATGTTCGAAGAATGTTATCAGTCGTTATTTTTAGCCTAAAAAATATAAACAGAACATTCTGTAATTGATATTCATGCAAAAAGGTTATCAACATGGGAAGAAGTAAAGAATTGAGAAATTCGCAAAAGAACTGATTGTTAAGCTCTGGAAAGAAGGTAAAAGTTACACGAAAATCTCAGACAACCTGAATATGCCATTTACTACGATTAGTTCATTCATTGCAAGGTATAAAAGACTCAAAACTATTGAAAACCAAAGAAGAACAGGTGCTCCATGGAAAATTTCTTCAAGATCTTTGAGGAAATTAATGCGTCAAATTAAACAAAATCCAATGGTTACTCATCAAGAGTTGCAGGATAATTTCCTTTCATCAGGAATCTATGTCATTAAACAGACAATATGCAATGAAATTCATAGGAACAATTTAAAGTCATTCTCCCAATTAAATTGGGAAAGAGTATTATGGACAGATGAAACCAAAATTGAGCTGTATGAATATAATTCTAGAAATCATGTATGGAGAAAAATGGCGATGCCTTCAAACAAAAGAACACAATTCCAACAGTGAAATTTGGTGGTGACTGCATCATGGTTTGGGGATGTTTTTCTGCAAAAGGTATTGGCAACATATTAGTAATAGATGGTAGAATGCTGCTGCATATCAAAATATTTTGGAAGCAAATTTAATGATTTCAGCTGAAAATCATGACCTTCCTCCTGAATGGATCTTCCAACAAGATAATGATCCTAAGGACACTGCAAAATCTAAGAGGAAATATGTGAAGAAGAATGAAACAAAATACCAACTAAAATTTGTAAATCATTGAGAACTACAAGAAAAGTTGGTTGGCGTAGAAATGAATAATGGCTATTCTACAAAGTATTAAATGAAGATTAAAAATTTGAAGATGTATGAATATTTGTTTGCTCCCACTATAAACACACACGCGCACACATGTGTATGTGTGTGTGTGTGTGTATATATATATATATATATATATATATATATATTTTACTACATTGCTGGCTTAGACATACATTATATATATGATGTTTTTCTTTTTTTTTTCTTATTAAATATTCAAAATTTACTTCGATAACATTTATCAATTTAATTAGTCAATTAGCATTAGTAAAATAGATTAATATTTCAACTGATAATACATCATCAATAAAATGACTGTTGATAAATGGTGGTACTATTTATTTATTAGTACATGTTTTAGTACTTTTGCCTAGTATCTAAGCACCCTGTGAAAAGTGTTACATACACACAATAGATATACAGATGGTGCAATAGATTAATTGTCCTCTAAATTACGCAAAAACGAAAATAACACTGACATCCCATTTTAACAGAAATCTTTACCAAATTTACACAAAAATATCTTGAAATATTAAAAAGTAAATTTATTGAATAAAATCACCATTGGCTTCAACCAAAGCCTCCATACAATTTCAGAATCTCCTGCAACGCTTCTGTATGGTCTCCTTGTTTAAGTTGGTGAATGCTGCCATAATCCTTGTCTTCAGTTTATCTTTGGTGTTACATGGAGTTTTGTTGGCCTTCTGCTTAACTGTGCCCCAAACATAATAATCAAAGGAGTTACAGTCTGGGGAGTTAGGTGGCCAGGGGTGATGTGGTTGCAGAAATTGTCTGACAGCCATGACTGGGGTTTCCTGCTTGTATGGTATGATTCAGAGTCCTGTTGCTAGACATAGTGTCTTCGTATTAGAGCTTCTGGTATGAATGCCAAACAGTACAGCATGCCTTTTCCAAATTTCTGGTGGAATGAATTGCATCATGGTGCTCTTTTTCTCACAGATGGTGCCCAACTGACCCTACTATACTGTGCACTTGGTATAATCAAAAACAAGCAATGCACACACATGATATTAAAGATATAAAATAGTGACAATTTACCCATTGAATCCTGTAGATCTATACACACTGCATTTTATGCATGTGGTCACACACACTATTATCTGGCCCTTAACCATTAATATAGTCTATTTTCTTCCCAGGAAGATTTTTTTCAACCAATCGCATCCTTTGACAAGTTTACTGTGAACCATTTCTATTGAGTAAGTTCTTTCAATTGCCAGACAAATTATAATAAATTAAGATTTGACACAGGCTTTTCTATGTTATTGTAATGTAAATACTTATCTTTTTATTAAAAATGGACATGTTTTAATTCATTTATTGACCTGGTTGAATGACAGGCAAAAAAAATAAATAAATAAAATCTTGTCAGTTTTAATATCACATGACCAAAGATATATGTCTGAATATTTCAGTGAATCCCTCGTGGGCAATAATCAATTATTTAACTTGACACCGTCAGCAATCTTAAAAACTGTTTTCTTTATTGCTATATCAGAATGCAAGCAGAGAATTTAGGTATTTTGAGTTAAACATCTACAGATTATACATACAAACCTAGATGAAACAAGTTTAACAAGATATAAAGATATACTACAAAATGATGAAAGACTGCAGTTGATACAGAAAAAGGATTATTTATTTATAAAAGAATTAAAAATAGTAAATTAAAAGTAAAATAATAAATAAATGAAAAAAGGAATAATTTTAGGGAAAACATAGACAAGACAAACATACCCACAATAAAATGTAGTGTCAAAAGGACAGTTTTTAACAAGATATATATATATATTTCCCAGACGATCTGCTTAGGTGAAACCTGGGTAGGTTTG
>CAHIKZ030004588.1:995000-1070000 GCA_903632075.3 Acanthosepion pharaonis | reverse complement strand
AGGACATTTTCATTAAACATAATTAACATTAGAACATATAAAATTCAACATGAAAAGACGATGGACATAAAAGCACAACTGGTATTTATTCATACAAAAAGTATAAATTGTGGCACAAGGCCAATAAAGGGGAGGGGTAGAGGCTGGTCAACACTAACTATCTTATACCTAGCTAATCAGATTCACGACTCATTCGTACATTACATTTTACCCATTCACCAAAAGAACTCGTCCATCACCAAACAATCCTTTTACCACCATAATACCACGTGCTCTCAAGGGAGACCTACCAAAATCGCGCCCCATGCTATAAAAATTTTAATGATGATATATATATACAATTCTAATAATGATAAAATGAGAGGGAGGAAATGAACCCAATAATAAACTTAAAATAAACACAAATACAAACTAAACATAATTGATGTTATTAGGGACCGTCCAATCCATAAAACAGAGAGACCGCTGTATTCTGCCCAGGGGACAAAATCAAGAGACGCTCTCGCTAAGGGGGGGAAAAAGTATAAAATATTAGGCTGGAATGGGAAAATATAAAACTGACCCAGTCGAGATGAAAGCGGGGGGTCAAAACAAACTGGGGAGGTTGGGAATCTCGACTTGGATCATAACCAAAGAACGGTCGGGATGCAGGCCAGGAACAACACTTACTCACATTAACTAGGTACACTGAAGCTTGTCTAACCCTAACCAAGGGAGGTTCCACAGGAAGCCACCCCGATGTGCAATAGGTTGACCTAGAAGAGAAAAATCAAGGCTAGCCCGTTCACACGATGCAAGCTCACTTCTTTTACCCACCTTTCGCTAAAGACTGTCGAATGCAATCGTTTTCTATTCAATCTAATCTTCATCTTGAGCTGATGCTCAAAGAATCGAATTAGATCCGAATGAGAAAGACGATTGCCTCGCAAGACTTCCTCCTTTCTAGGACTCATGCATACAATTAATCCATAATATTTAAAATTTTGAAGTCATATATATTTTGGCATCTGAATTTTTTGGTCGGTACCACTTGTTGGAATTTTTTTGGGTACTAGTGAGCACAAGCCAAAATGAGCTGACTCATTTTATAGTTTACCAATAGAAGGATGACCAATCAGAAGGTTCAAAATATTCAATGCGACGTGTATAAAGGCAGCCATGTTTTTTCCTGAATACTCACGGCTAGACTTTGATATCGAAGACTGAAGAATTACGGAACAGCTGCTGCTGGTGGTATTGGCGATATAGTCAGATCCAGTAGAGTGTCTGAGTCGAAAGTATTAATCTTTAACTTTGTTTTATTGAACAGTTTACGTACTGCGCCGTATTCTATATTCATAGACCATGGTGAACATGGTGAACAGCACTACCCTAAACGAATACATAAACTGTCTCACAGTTACAGCTAACACCATACCAAGCGGTCTATCAATGTAAAATATGTGTGCTCTAAGGTTATATTTTTATTCCAAAGGAAAGCGATGCTTAATCTTTAAAAATTAATTTTAAAAAATGAAAAAAAATGTTCTTGAAGCTTTTATTTTTAATTTGAATTTCATATCAACAGAATTTAATTAACTATTTGCAATAATCAAATTACTATTTCTGTATTTCAAAACGAATTTAAATGCATTGGTATGAGTTTACTAAAGCGATGAAAATCTCTCTTTTATAGACATATTTAAAAATAATTCTCGTTATGAAAAAACTTTTCAAAAATAAAATATACTTTACTGAAATTTTATTTGATGAAGATTAGCTGATTTGCAATTTAATTAATCTAATTTCAAACAAGTATTATTTGACATATGTGTTAAATATAACAAAAAAGTATTTTTTTCGAACTGAGGTGGATGCTTTAGGATGTGTTGACAACTATTTGGATAAACTTATATTTCGAATTTTTTTTTATTTACGGGAGGCATGTCTGTAAACATTATTTGACGTATATTACATGACAGCCTTATTTCTATCGAAATTTACCGCTCATATTTTCTGATAATATCGTAGATGTACCCCCGTATTTACAAAACTTGGCACATTTATACATACAACAATGCACAAAATTAAAAATTATTTTCAAAATGATAGGATTCTCCAAATTTTAGTAAGATTTTCCAGTGAGGTTTATGGGACTCATCAGCAGTGCGCATCCAGTACCGAGAATCGAACCCGGACCGTTTCGCTGCGGAACTGAGTGAGTAGCACGCTATATCCAGTCAAGTTTGTGTCCTCTTCGTCACCGAGTCCCGTGGTACCGCTGGTATGACGTTTGCATTGTGTCGAAACGGTCTGGGTTCGATTCTCGTTAGTGGATGAGCAAATGCCTTGACTGATCCAAAGATAGGACGAAACGGCCGTCCAGTGCATTCTATTGAGGATTCTTCTAGACTCATAGTGTTATATATATAGTTTTTTTATATGCACAAATCCCTTTCATCATAAAAAAATAAAATAAATAAATCTCCCAACACGCATACCAGACTAGGGTTAATACATCTTCTGTTTCAAATTCTAGACATAATCTTTCCCTGACTTGTTTACCTATGAAACTAACTCTATACTGATAATTATTATTAACCCCACACACGTCTGCCCTTTTTAAACAATTCGCCCTAGCTGTTACCATGGAAATTTTAATTTCAATTATTAAAAACACGTAAATTTCTGAAATAAGTTATTCCAAAGAAAATTTCGAACAAAGATGGAACAGAGCTTACTTTAACTCAATTTAATTCAAATAATTATATTGAAGTTTTCTGCTCTTGTTTTGAAATATAACCTCTTATGTCGCGAGTTGGAATCATATTTTTTAAATAAATAATTATATTTATGCTCTACTTTTGCCGAGAGCACTATTTTTTTTAAAACCCCTAAAATACTAAGAGACTTTGGATTATTTACCTAACCAGTTCCTTCCTATTTTCTATATATTTCCATATATATATATATATATATATATATATATATATATATATATATATATATATATATAAATATATATATCAAAATATATAATTGGTATATACGGAATGAATTCCAATAACAGACAATTACTATTCTTAAAAGAGTGCTCAATACAAAGTAGAGCAGATATAATTATTTTTATAAAAATTATAACCCAAGTGTTATAAAATCACTACATAATTTTTCCAGGGTTTAAACTTAATAGTGATTAAATTTGGATTTTAAAAATAACTGCCAGTTTTTAATTTTAATTTAAATTTTATCATATAATTTTATAATTATTGGTTAGTATAAATTATTTTTTAATATTGCACGTATTTAAAGATCTGAATAGCTATTATAGCAGGATTTCGTTGTCAAGCTTTTGAATCTTTCTATACTTCCCCATTGGTTATTCTAGCTTTTGCTCCAATGTTTCCCCCCTGTCCAGGATCGTTAATTAATCTGAAACTTTTAAAACCATTTATTTTCTTTTCAACATCATCACTTGATAAGACACCGAGAGTGTTGAAACAAAATGGCTATTTTGTAGTGATTTTATAACATACTTATGTTAGAATTTTTTCTAAATAATAATTATATATATATATATATATATATATATATATATATATATATATTCAAATGTAAAAGAACGAAGAATAAGATTACAATGTTCAGAACACTGATTTAAAGCAGAGCCCAATTCAAAAGTAAACCAATAAATATTTATTATACACTACAAAACTGTACATTTTGTTTCAGCGTTAAAATCTAACGTTTCTTCAGGTCGTTAACAATGATGGTACTAAATGATTTTATTCAAAATTGCGATTAACGAAACACTACATCACTTTCCGTTTTGGGAAAAAAAATTACATAAAAGGTTACAACGATTTATTTATTTATTTTTTTTTTAAGCATTGAGCCCCAAGCAAGGCGTGAAGCCACTAGGATGCAGGGGGTTGCGGAAGATTTGGAGCGAGAGCAGATAAGAGTGATAGGAGAAAGGAAGAGGAGAAGGATAGTGGGTAGATCAAGGTAATTGGAGATGTCGATTGAATAGTTGGAGATTATAGCTTTCAGGGAAACAGTAATTGGGGAGGGTGTTCCACAGGCGAGAGGTGCGAGGTATGAAGCTATTGGAGTAGAAGAGACGGCTACATTTGAAGGTTTCTACGGTGTAAGGGGTGAGAGCGGGATGCCAGCCTCGTAGGGTGCCATTACTTGAATTCATGGAGTCTGGGAAGCAGCGAGCAGCTCATCAGAGCAGATTACCATGGAAGTATTTGTAGAAAAAACAGAGAGAGGCGACAAAAGTCTGTGAGAGAGTGACTGCAAACAAGACGCTAGATCAGGGCCAATTAGATTACATATCCTTCTCTGGATCTTGTCAAGAACTCCGAGGTAAGCAGAAGGTGCTCCAGCCCATATATGGCAGCAATACTCCATGCAAGGGCGAATGGTATAAAGAAAAAGGAAAGAAGATAAGAAATTAATAAAAAGAGATAAGAGGAAAGAAAAAAGAAAAAGAAAAGGATGTCAAGAGAAAGCATAGAAAAATTGACCATACAAAAAAAAAAGACAAAAAAGAAAGAGAGAAAAAATAGATAAGTATATTTAAAATTACCCAGATTCATAAAAAGGAAAGTTAAGAACACAGGAAATAGATATTGATACGAAGTAAACTAACGAAATTCTGTTGAACCAGAGAATTCAAATTTGAACGGAAATTTGAGTTTTATGCATTAAATTGGTTAATATTTGTAATTTACTAGTTTCATTAGCCTTGAATTATATTGTTATATTTAATTTTAAATTTATTTTTATTTTATGTAATTGTTTTTCTCCGGCGTTTTAAAATATTACTTTATAATAAATATAATAATATAAAAGTCTAAAATTTATTTGGTATTCTAATTTATATTGTAAAGTTGGTTTTAATAAGTATTGTAATGTATCTTAAAGCGTTCATTTTTACATTCTGTGAATAATTTTGTTTGAATATATGACTTCACATACAAATGTCATAGAATTGTAAATGCGACACGCCGCATTTCAGTTCAAATTTGAATTCTCTGATTCAACAGAATTTCTTTGTTTTAATTCGTATCAATATCTTTGTATTTCTCATCTTCTTTCCTCTTCTTATGAATCTGGGTAATTTTGAATATATTTCTCTATTTCTCTTGCCTTTTTTTTTATCTGGTGTTAGTAGGATTAATTACCTTATATTCTCTTTTGAATTTCCTTTTCTTTTATTCTATATATATTCATTTTGTTCCTCTACAGTTACATTCTATGTATAAATAATATTATATATATATATATATATATATATATATATATATATATATATATATATATATATATATATAGTTGTATATTTAGGCAGCAATCCTTCCTTTATGCATGTTTCATTAAAAACGACAGACAAGGTACTACAGTTGAGCTTTTTATTTAATTTTTCTTGTGTTCTGACAAGAGCTTTCTTTTCTGGACAAAAGGTGTGTAAGAACTGTCCAAATGTTTTATATTTCCGAGCGCTTTCGGCTATAACTTTAGCCATTATCAAGGATGATTCAATTATCAGCTTAGTAGAGTGTGTTCTTCTGTATGTTCAGTGTGTGGTAGGGATGTTTTAATTTCCGAATACAGTTAGCACATTATGTCTTTGTTCATAATTGATATTGTTAAGAGTTGGCTTTTTCTTTTTTATTATTAGAGCTTCCATTATTTTTAGTCTTTTTTTGCAAGTGGATGCAGTTAATATATTAGTGTTTTCTACTAGTATGTTCCTAATAGTGTCGGGTAAATCTGAGTGTGTGTTTAAATGTGTTCTGATGGAATTGTGATCAGATAGGTGTAATGTAAGACGTCTGGATAAACATGTGGTTTGTGTAGCCGATGTAATTATTTATGAGTCCAGTTTGGTGAGGAACGCAGTTCCTTAAAGGGCATTTGAACTCATAGATAATGTTCGTTCTTTGTAATTTTGACTTCGTTGGTGTGTTGTTATTTTTTGGATAAGGTTGGCCGTCTTAAATTTTTATAATAGATAATAAGTTTGATTTTTTATCCGGGTCAATAGGGAGTATATTTCTTTATAATATGTCTTAGAGCAGATTCATCTTGCTTGTAATTAATATTTTTTGTAATAAATGTAGAGCAGATTCATATTTATATATATATATGTATAATATATATATATATATATATATATATATATATATATATATATATATATATATATATATATATATAGTATATATATAATATATATATATATACATATATATATATATATATATACATATATATATATATATATATACATACATATATATATATATATATATATATACATATATATATATATATATATATATATATATATATATATATATATATATATATATATATATATATATATATATATATATATATATATATACATATATATATATATATATATATATATGTATACATATATATACATATATGTGTGTGTACATATATATATATATATATGTACATATATATATATACATATATATATATATATGTATATATATATACATATATATATATATACATATATATATATATACATATATATACACATATATATATATACATATATATATATATATACATATATATATATATATATATATATATATATACACCTATATATGAGCCAGACGATACCTGGGTTTCACCTCAAGGGGGATGTTTAAAGGATCAGTTCAGGTATATATCCAAATCTTTCCTGAGCCTTTTTGTTAGGTAGGTTACTTGTAATCCTAGGTTTTTCTTTAGGCTTCAGACCTTTTTGCTTGTATCGGGGTTTTTCTTTTTGGGCTTCAGACCTGCATCTGTGCGATTTTTTGTTGGCAGTTCATGTTTGTAGCCTTTTTTTTTTAAATCCTTTTTTTCCCTCGAGATTGAGTTGATTATCAAATCAAAAATTCGAGGGTTTTTCGAATCGAGTCTAGTTATCTATATTTATATGTATATACATATATATATATATATATATATATATATAGCTTTTGTTGGATTTTTTGGAGGTTTTTTTTTCCGTGTCAATATGTCATCTGCAATATTGTGGTTGCCAATAATGAATTCAGGTAGGACATCTAATTCTGCCATAATTGTATCACTGGATAGGTTAAATAAGTTCATTGAGAAGACACACCCTTGTCTTACAGCCCTTTCTATATTTGTATAT
Organism: Acanthosepion pharaonis; assembly: GCA_903632075.3. NCBI lineage: Eukaryota > Metazoa > Mollusca > Cephalopoda > Sepiida > Sepiidae > Acanthosepion > Acanthosepion pharaonis. The sequence goes on along the minus strand of CAHIKZ030004588.1, from coordinate 1,062,820 downwards.
GGACTGAACCCATTTTTGTATCTGTATGCAAGCAGTTTGTCACCATGGTTGGCCTTATTTTATGAAGACAAAATACATAGTATTGTTTGCTTTTTTAAGTAATTAATTTAAAAAATTTGCAGTTGGTCTTGACACTGATAAATTATTACAGCATATAAAAATATTTTCTTTTTTTTTTTTATTTATGAGGGGCTTTTTTGAAGCTAATGTAATGCTCTGTACATGTATAATGAGACTGGCCTGGCTCGATTCTAGGTCCTTCCCAAGCTGGTCAGTACTGCCACTGGTCAACTGATGATTATCTGCTTGACACTCCATTACTTCATCTGCTTCTATCCCACATTGTGTTCCTCGTTCACAGAGCAGTGAAGATTGAATTTTATCTGTACTCAAGTGCTGGGTCGAACTGTGACAAAGCTGTGCTACAAAAGAATTAAGAACATTTCCGCTGGCAAAAATAAAAATGACATAACAAAATAATGAAGAAAGTCATCAGATTAACTCCTACCACACCTCAAGATTCATTATGTTTCCAATTTTGAAGAACTAATACTGATCTTAAAACAAAGTGGCTGGTAGTTGGTAACTTATTCAAAACAATAAATTTTTCAACAACAAACTTTGTGTTTATAAATTCTTTTGTGTGTCCTGGACATCAAAGAATAGATACAGCAAAATATTTCTGCTAAAGAATATAAGTAAATATAAATAAATATAAGTAAATATAAGTAAATATAAGTAAATATAAGGATCTTGAAATGCAAATTGAAAAAGATGTGGCACTTGAAAATTAATGTTATACCTAAAATAATTGGAGCACTGAGTACAATCAAAAAAGGTACAGACCAGAATGTTAACCTGTTTACAAGAGATACAAAAAATTGCCTTTTTTTGGAAAACTGTTCATCAGAATATTATCACAGGAAAGAGAATATAAACACTGTACATGTTAAGTAATACCTGACATCAAACTGTGTGTAAACATAATAAACATATTTATTATCTTGGCTTACACCAGGTCTTAGGTAATGGTGATTTTCTAAGCATAGTTTAGATGTGGCACAAGGCCTGAAAACATGGAGCACTCAGTATGTATTGAACTCACTACTCATTTGTAATTGATCTCGTGAGACATCCTTTCTACTATGTTGAAGTACCCCCACCAGGTCTCAGGTAATGATCCAGTAAAAAAAAAAAAAAAAAAAAAAAAAAAACAAGAAGAAGAAGAAGAAGAAGATGAGGAATAAAAAGAAGAGGAAAAGGAAAAGGAAAAAGAAGAGGGTGAAAAGGAAGATGGTTTGGTTTGTTTTGTTTTATGACATATCAACCTCAATGGCCGACAATTTTTTTTTCCTGGTAACATTTTTGTTTTGTCAAAAATCTATTTTTGTTAATATTTTTTCCTCAAAAATGTACAGCTGGTAATATTATTTTTCCCAAAATGTATAGCTGGTAATATTATTTTTTCAAAAACGTACAGCTGACAATATTATTTTTTCAAAAACGTACAGCTAGCAATATTATTTTTTCAAAAACGTATTGCTGGTAATATTATTTTTTTCAAAAATGTATAGCTGGTAATAATATTTTTTTCAAAGACGTATAGTTGAAAGTTTATTTCTGGTAATAATTTTTACAAAGTATTTCTGGTATTAAACCTATTTTTACACTTTTATAATGCCTTTCACTTTTATAATGCCTTTCACTTTTATAATGCCTTTCACTTCAGTTCAAGGGTTAACCACCTGCCCATAGTGGGGACCCCAACAGGCGCCACCACCCGGGGCCAGAGTGGACCCAGAAAGACCAGCAACCAAGAGGTGGTTCCACGCTCCTCAAAACCTCCCAATCAGATGCCCCGCTGTTGGACGCAGTTCATCATCTCACCCAGGATGCAGATGTAGTTTATCATCATACCCAGGACGGAGATTTAGCTTATCATTATACGCAGGACGCGGTGAAAAGGAGGAGGAAAAAGAACCAGCAAAAGTTACTACTACTACTACTATTACCCCACCACCACCACCACCACTACTACTACTATCCCATTCAATATGACATGGAGTCATAGATAGTCTTTAGATGTGTATAAGAAATAAGAATTAGAAAGTTCTTTGAAAAAAGAAAATACATACTAATATATATCAACAATAATAATAATATTAATAATTTAGTGGAGTCATAGTCCTTACATATGTATAAAAAATAAGATTTGGATTGATTTGCTTAATGGCCCATCAACAAAAATAGGGTTACTTAAGACCAGATAAAGGTTTTGAATTGTCGTTATTGTTTTGGTGTTATATTTGGATCAGTGAAAGTTTTGAGTACAGCTTAGATGGCGAAAGTTTTTTCTTTTTAATTAATTTAATTAAGGATGCTGGTTTCTAATACAAGTTATTTGAGAAATATTCTCAAAACTTACTGTGTAAGAAAAGGTTATAGAGGATGCTAAGTGATGTAATTTATTGCCTAATGAATTTTAATCTTTAAAAATATTTTTTTGAACAGGAGTAGCAGTTTATTTCTTGTTTCCTGTTTAGGATTGTATTTCCAGTTCTTTCTAAAGTCTTTTCCTTCCCTTTCACTTCCCCTTGTGTTTTAGTGGCATTATCTGTTGCTTGAGGGGGGGACCTCTTACATGTAACCCTCTACCTCGAATGGTTCTTAGGTCTTGTATAGGGTGAACATCATTGTAAGAAAAAAATATCAGTGTTTGTTTGCTTTTTAATGAAATCAAGTTATGTTCATTTTATTCTTAGAGAATATTTTGATTTTGTTTCATCAAGAACTGCACTCAACTTGTTATTCAGAAAATTAAACACATTGTTTATGTTAATGACTTTTCTTATAATTATAGATGAAATCATTCAACTTGATTTCTTGACAGTCTCAAATAAAAATTAAAATCTTTAAATAATTCTACTTGAAAATAACTTAATAGATTCAGACAATAAAAAACCTGGAAAATTTTTTTTTTAATTCAAACAAGTTTGAACTATTCATAAAAAACAAGAATTAAATTTTATTTTAATTTCACAAGTGTTGGTAATTAAATTCAGTATAATTGTTGATATTTATATTTAACCTTGTAAGTGTTCATATAAGAATTTAATTTCATAGGTGTTGACATTTAAATTTAATTTTATAAATGTTTATATTTGAATTTTATTACTTAAGCTTTGATATTTTAATTTAAGTTTATAAATATTTATATTTAAATTTATTTTCGTAAATGTTTATATTTGAACTTTATTTCTTAAATGTTGGTATTTAAATCTAATTTAAAATGTTAGTATTTGAATTTAATTTCATGAATGCTGGTATTTGAATTCAATTTATTAAGTTAGTATTTATTTATATTTAATTGTGTAATTGTATTTTAATTTGATTTTGTAAATAGACATTTCTAACTGTATTTATAGAATATTAAGAAAAACAACTATTTATTTTCCTGTCGGAATTTCTCAGATGAATAATTGTTATTTTTTACAGGTAGACTAATGTGGTCATGTCAATTAATATTGTTACAATCACATTTCAACGGTTAAGCTCTCCAGCCTTCTTCAGGCACCTGTCAATCACCTTACGAGGATGGGGGGGGGGGATTTTGAACAAAATCTTTTATTTTGGTTTGGTTTGTTTAATACCAACTCTTTATGGGTCATTTAATGCCGAAATTTTATTTTCTTGTGAACTTTGGTAATTTTTTTTTTCCACTAATGTATTGCTTGTAATTTTTTTATTTTTTACTATGAAAATATATTGCCTATAATTTTTACTATGAAAATGTATTGCCTATAATTTCTTCTAATACATTTTTATATTTTCATGTTTGGACCCCATTTTCGGGGTTCACTATTTACCCATAGATGGTACCCTAACATCTTCTACCACCCCATGTAGACCTGAGAACAACAGCAATTAATAAGACATTCTACTCTCCCCAAAACCTCCACTCTTCCAATCAGAGACCTTGTACTTTTTCATCATACCCAGGATGAGAATCCTTTATTCAGTCTAGCTAGGTAGCTTGTTCTCATTCTGCTATCCATATCTAAAGATATTTCACTGGGTGATATCAATATATCTCACTGGGTGATATCGATATATTTCACTGGGTAATATCAATATATCTCACTGTGTGATATAGGTCTATCTCAGTGGGTGATATAGATATACCTCACTGTCTGATATCGATATATCTCACTGGGTGATATCGATATACACAGACTTGGTGGAAACAGGACTAGCAATAACTAAATGAGTAACAAAACTGTTTGCAGAATTTGAGAAGTGGAAGAAAACAAAATGATATCTAAGGTTCCATTAATTAATCCTTTCCTGACTGATAATAGTAATTGTCAGGGCAAGGGTCTCATGCACCCCACAACCACAAGATACCCTCCAAATCTATGATATGCACCGAATTTACTCTATGATACGCCCCCACCCACTCTACTAAATCTCAGTTTTTCATAAGGTAGTATTCATATAAAATACAAATTTTATTGTAACCTAATTATGTACAATTATGGATCATAGACAATATAGGTGAACAATTCAACTAGAAAAATTGAAAATATATAGTATATCTAAATACAAATTAAAAACACATCATAATAGATCATCATTCCATCTTAAATAAATTAACATCGTTTTGCGGTAATTTTTAACATGAACAAGATTTTTCCTGTTAAAAGTTTGAATAATTTTAACAAGTTCAACATCATGGATAAACAAAGTAGTGAATTTTATCTAGTGTTTTTTCAAGACTTGATTTGAACACAAAATAGAATGTAGAATAATGTCAAAATCCGCAAAGATTTTTCATCCTTTAATAGTCAGTTGTGCTTAGTTTAATTTGTAATGTATATAAATGTAGGTAGAAAAGAATCAAATGTTGATAAGATAGCAAGGGTCACAAAGTGCAGCCTGGAGCCCCCAATCAAGCCTTGCCCACAGTCAGGGGTATTACACACAAGCGCTGGTAATTGTAACATTAGCCATTTCCATACAAGTGCTTATGGGCACATCATATTGAAACAGTGATTCTTGTACGATACTTAAAGTTAAGCAACTTTGAGCCTGGTCAGTACCTAGGTGAATAACCACTTGGGAATACCAGGTGCTGTAAGATTGGATATGCATGTGGTATAATGAATAAAGGCTCAGGATTGTTAATCAGCGAGTTCCAATTCCAGTTGGGTTCGTTATATTCACTTATGTGCAAATACCTATGGTAAAGGTATGAATCCATCTCTTATCCCACCAGCTATGGGTTAATTATTATCTCAAAAAAAAAAAATGAAATAAAATTGCATACAAAATATTTAGATTTTGGCATTAAATAACCCATAGAAGTGTTGATATGCCACTAAGTAAAAACAACCAACAGTTTCCATACAGAAAACATTCAGCATTTATTAACTGGACAGTTATCATTACTGTCGGTGAAAATTTATAAAATCTTTTTTTTAAAACAGTTATTTAGAAAAATTCTTCTCAAGTACAGTCATCATTTTTTAAAAAATATTGATGGAAGTTTCCTTCCAAACCTTTGTGGAAAGTTAATTTCTAGTTACAATTTCCCCTTCTAGTTACATGTGCTACTTATTTTTGTTAGAAGAGTTCAAGTGAGGTGGTTTTTGTTATTTGCTAAAGCTTTTGTGATTCTGTAGCTTCAGTCTATAGGGTCAGATGAAGAGTTGTCTTATTTTAATACAATGTACAAATGTAACATTATGTCCATCAGGAACCTTTCATCTAAGAGGAGTGGATCAGCAGTAACCTCAGTATATACTGGATTCACCCCAAGAGATACCAAAGTAAACTTTGTATTTGGTGTCATATCAGAACAAAAAAAAAAGCTATGTCAACCTCTAAGGTAACCTCATAGCCACCAAGTGCAGAATCAGGCCTCAAAGGAAGTGGGTGGGTTTGCTGACATAAACATGAAGTCAACCCACCTGAACTTAGATTATATGCACATAAGACAATCAGCCCAACCTACAAAGAAAGTCTTTCAAAAAATGTCCTCCCAAAAAACCACATATCCTTGATGTTAATTTGACAGTGTCCAGAAGTAAATAAACAATTATTTTATATATGAAAAATTTAGTCTCATTCTTATCAAATATTGCTATCCTTACAAAACATCTATTTTAAAGAAGTTTAGAATTAAATAAACAATTATTTTACATATGCAAAATTGAATTAAATATTGCACTTAAACTTCTTGAGGATTTTTTTAAAAAAGATTATACTATATTCATTAGCTTTTACATATGCAGGGATTATATAATTTTTTAATCTCCCCCAATGGTTATTATGCACGTTAAATTACTGTTCATCATAATTGAAAAAATGTATTTTAGAATTTAACAGTATGCATGTGATATGTGGGAAGTCTAGCGCACATCAGTGCGGAAAGTTCAAATTCCTGCAGATTCTGTTGTGTTTACATTTGCACAAATGCTCTTGGAAAAGGTATGAATATCTTCTACTGCTAGTTATGATTGGATAGCAATCAAAGAGAAAGAAAAATTTAAATTCCAAACCATGGAAAAGACAAGGAAAAACCTGTCCATTCTGTGTCTCAAGAAGGCTACAGCAATTTATTTACTGATAATAAATAAAAAGGAATCTGTGGAAAGCCTTCATCAACTATGTCTTGAAGTAACGTGACATTTAAAAAAAATGAGTATCCATTTGCTCAAAAGAATATTTACATGCTACATTCCTGCTTAAAACCTGAAAAATTATTAAACATGTGCCTCATCTCAGCGCCAAGAATTCAAACACGTTTTTTTCTTTGCTTATATCACTGAACTAATTCAGTTGTGTTTTCAGTTTTAGACTAGTCTGGCTAGGTCTCTCAGAGCAGTATGATTACGTTTTACTCTAATTAATAAGAAGACTAAATGTAGTTTCTGAATGGTTTTAAATTAGTACGAAAAAACATTTAAAAAAAAGATGCGTTCTGAAAGCATTTTATTGTTAGGTGGTCACGTGGCCTAAATACCTCCTCCTCCCTTATGATTTTTATGCCGACTTTCTTAGTGTAATAGAAAAATTAGTGCCTGCTTTCAGAAAAAAAAAAGTCTGTACTGCTGTCAAACGTTTCTTCAAAGACATATTCGTAGTATGCAAAATAATTATTGTTTAAAAAAAAAAATGTTCATTGGACCTTTTCCTTTATCTGTTTCGTTTTGGTAGAGAACTGCCACGTGACTGACCCGATCAGTGAAAATAAATAACACTTGACCTCTTCTTCCCTGGGCCTAAAATAATTCAAACTATCGGTTTTTTATTTTCTGTCTTACGTTTAAAAAGGGAATACTAAAGCTAGAAGCATTCACGAGTGATACATCTTCTTCTTCCTATATGAGCCACTTCCTAGTGATTGTGCCTTTTTTTACGGTTCGGACGATTGCAATAAAGGTTTAGAAAGCAACCCGGAGAAGAGAAGACACAACAACTGATATTTTGAATTTTTTTTAGCAGAAATTTAAAATCTGAACGTTTTTGTTTTTCATTTTTAAGAATTTATTCATAAAACGGGGGAAATTAAAAATAGCTTATAAAATAAGCAATATATTGGGGAATAACCCATTTTAAATATTCTCTTCCTTCCTTGTTTTGATTTTGTGTGAATGCTTTCTTTCCATTAATAATTTATCTCCTTATGTCAGTCAGTCAAACAGTAAACTTTTGACTTTGACCGGATGCAAAAAATCCCATTTTTTTTTTTAAAAAAAAAAGATGTACATTTACAGCGCTAAAAAAAATAAAAATAACGAAGACTAAAGAGGCAATAGTTTCAAAAATGATTTATTTAGTCACGTGACCACCTTATCGTAAACTGTACAATTGACAAGCAGGGATAATAATTCCTTTTTTTCCTGAGGGTTGATTCTTGTTATAATTTACAACTGTAAACTGAAAAAAGGAAATTTACAGTTAATTTTTAAATGAATCATATTCGCGTAAACAAAAACCTAGAGAAAGAAAAAGCCTTTTTTTTATTTATCTCTAAAAACACACTTAAAAATGATTATTGAATAATTTTTAAATTAAAATAATCTCTTAATGACTGTTTTTGTTTTAAAGGCAGTTATGCCATCAAAAAGTTTTTAATCGTTTTTTTTTTACTTTTATAATGAAAGATCTTGTGAAATGCTATCAGACCCCACACGTTTTTGTGGTGTATATTTTTATTTTTGTTGAATAATTTCTTGTTTTTAAATCTTTCTATATGAAATGATTTATGCAAATTTTTCTTCTTTAATGTTAAAAATAACAACACAACAACTAATTGATTGTATTTTGAATTATTTATTTTTTTTTGCACCTTCAAACAGTGTGCCAACAATTTCAGGAAAAGCACACTTGCCAGTTTGCTACTTGTAATATGAAACCTGGTAAAAGAATAAATAACGGAATAATAAACCATTTATAATTTTCATGTAATTTTTAAATATAAATACGTGATTTATTTAATTTTTATATTAGGAGAATAAAAAATAGGCTTGGAAGTTTTTTTTCAAGGTATATTTTTAATGTGAGATGGAGTAAAAAAAATTAAAGATAGAGAGAAATTTTATTAAATGCAGGAAGAAGTCGGAGAAAAAAAAACAAAGAATTAATGAGAGGGAGTAAGAGAAGAGGAAGAACAAAGAATGAATGTGTGGGAGAGAAGAAAAAGAAGAGGACTAAAGACTATGTACGAGTGAGTGAAAGAGGAAGAACAAAGAATATGAGTGAGTGAAAAAAGAAGAAGAAGACAACAAATGAAACAGAGAGAAGGAGGGTTGACCAAAAGTGAAATAATCTTTGCCGTTTCTGGCAGCACTTAGTTCGTCTCGCACGTTCTAATTTGCTGCCGATGTGAATGGATTGCTTGTTTTTATCGTTTCCATGCAACAAACATGTCTAGCTTCAAATTGGGAATTATAAGACTGGGAAGAGCAGCCGGAAAGGTAGGTAAATTGTATACAAAAACATTTATTTTTATTTACCACCGGCTTTCTTCCTTCCTTCCCTTCTTCTTAGCCATTTGCTACCCCGAACTGACTTTAACACCCCGTTCGCTTTAAATCTTTGGAGATTTAATTTAAAAATGTTTATACAATTAAATATTTTTATTTAAATATTCTTTTTGTTTGTCTATCGTAAATCTACCTATTTATCTATCTTATTGACAGTTTGAAATCTGAGATCCTAACTATATCTCCCATTTTATTCGTCTTGTTTCCATGTGTCACCGTCCCTACACGGAATAAAAGGTCTGCACCATGTGTCGTCTTCCACACCGTGGACCAAATGTCTTGTTACCTGAATGCATCCTATAGTTAATTATTATATGAAACATTAATATAATTATAATACGCGGTTTAAGATTAAGCATACTGGTTAACATCAGTGACCCCTCTACCCTTTTAGGGCCGAGGATTTTACAAACAATTAGTCAAAGTCCAACAACGAGATCAAAGGAATAACAGTGAACCATAGACACCCACTGAGTTTGAATTGCAAAATAATTTAGATAAGAAAGTATTATTTGTTAATTAAACAATTAGGTAAATTACGTATAGAAAAATATATGGCTTTTTTTTTGTCAGTTAACTTATGTTCGGGCCATCAGATAATAATTCTAATTAAAATATAATTAAAAAAATTTTTCTTTCTTTTTATTTCATAAAAGAAAAGATATTGTATGATAACGGTTTTTAAGAAGTTTAAATTTATAATTTCTCTAAGACATACGCAAGCTTGAACATTAATTTGATCAATAATGAATGACTAAGTCATTGATTTAGTATTTAAATATTTCATCTTAGTTAAATCCGCATAAAATGTTCTTTTGTTTAGATTTGTTGAGAGTGCAATTTAAAACGAAAAAAATCTGATTAATTAGTGAAAGCTTAATAAAAAAATACTTTGTTTAAATGTTGACTTTTCTGTCTTAAAAAGCTTTTATCTACTAATTTTCGCTAAAGTTAATTATTTAAAAAAAAATTAATGGTAGTAAGTAGTTAAACCAAGTCTTCAATTCCAAAATAGTCATGGTTTAATCATGAAAAAATAAATAAAATCATGACTAAACTAATTTAAACCACAATTAACCTTTTTTTTTTTTTTGTTATTTTTTTTTTTTAAACAAACCAAAAACCCTTGCTTGATTTAAGAACATTACTTATCCACTAATTTTGACAGCACTGTCCTCTCTACAGTGAAGAAATCAAAGGTAAAACTTAATCAGACAAATTTCCACTGTTGTACTTTTGAACCATCTACAAAAATCTGGCCTTAGACTGGTTATATCGTAAAACTGTACCGTAGACAAGTACCTTTCAAATAGATTTCAAACTCAAAGGTATTTTCTTTCCCATTCTTGCTGTTCAAAGCATTTTTAAAAAATATTCTATTCATAAAAAAAAAAAAAAAAAAAAACTAAATTAAATGAGTGATTAATTTTATCGTTTTATTTAATTAAAAATTTAAATTTATGATCTGGTCACAGTAAAAAGAAAAAAAAATCAAAAAATTTCCTTCCCATTTGATTTAAAAATTATTTTTAATTCCAGAAATAATATTTCAAGAGTCAAGACTTTAATTTTTACCCGTTACCGTTTATGAAAAATAAAAATTGGTTTTTCTTTTTAATTTTTTTTTTCTTCTCTAAAACCAGTTTTAATTTTTATAATTTTATTATTTCCACTTCACAAATTTAAGTTTTGAACTTGAGTCAATATTGTTTTTGTCTATAAAATATTAAAAAAAAAAAAAAAAAAAAAAATAGGGTCCATAATATGCAATATGAAGCAAGATAAAAAATTTTTTTAAATTCTATATTTTCAATTTCGATTGATAATTATTTTAAAATTTTAATAATTTTCAAAACCATTGTTTTATTTTGACGGGTATTTTTCTGTAAATTTCTATTTTGTTATTATTGTGGGTAAATCTTTCCCACATTGTGAATTTATCTGACTTTTTGGTTTTCTTTCTTTTTGGGTTTTTTCTTTTTTTGTGTGTGTTTGTTTTAACCCTAAACATATGATGTCATGTGAGGAGGAAGGAATCCGACCTCCTGGGGTGAGGATCTTTCTTTATGATCATCAGATTGTTTTCATCTTACAGCCAATATAAATATAAATATTTTTAAAACATCATCTCCTTGACGACAGGCTTTTAATGCTTTTTTTTTTTAAAGTCCCCGGACAGCTTCAAATAAAAGCAGAGAATGACTTCGTCGTCCGGTGAAGGTGGTTGTTGTAGAAGGAATATCTCGGGATAAAGTGGTTTCATGACTAAACATGCCTCCTGTCCCTCTAATATTATGCTGGAAATCTTTCTATTTGTTTTTAACGTAAATTCATCTTTGTTTCAGTAATGTTCTTTCTTTTTTTTTTTTTTTCCTCTCAAAAATTATTAAATAGAGTATATTTTGTAATAATGTATTATAGCATGATAGAAAATACTTTTAGTTTTACACAGTCCTACCTTGTTTAAAAAGCAGTTTGACTTAGGAGCTGTCATTTTCAATGAGCAAATAAGCTGAACTTGGGAAATTGCGGGAAAATTAGGTTTCGTGGAAAAAGAATTTTGGTCATGTGAACGGGTTTCATTTTAAGTAAAATTTTGAATAAATTTGAGTGCCCAGTTTTATATTTAAAAAAATAAAATCTTTATTTTTAAACCAACTATGAGGTGAAATATCTAATTCAAATTTAATATTTTTTTTAAAATTTAGTTTTCACGTTTTGGGATCACTCTTTAATTCGCATTAAATTTATTTAGTATCATTTTCTCTCCATATCCGAACTGTTTCAGTTTTTCTTTGAATAGCGCCGATCTTACTGTGTAATTTAAGTAGCAGCATAAGTTGTTTTAGTAAGCTTTTGTTTTTATTTGTTGGGAGGCTTTTCTTTTTCAGTAAGATACAAACTGAAGTGAAATTCTTTAAAAAAAAAAAAAAAACTGTTTCTCTACCCTTTTAGGGCCATTAAAAAAATTGGCCAAAATAAAAGCTAGACTTTTTTTTCTCGTAAAAATCGCATAATTTTTAATTTTTTTTTTTTTTTTTTTTTTAAAATAAATAGCACTTTTTAGCCCGACTCCCTTGTGCTTCCCTTTGTCTTGGATTTATCCTCAGAATTATTTGCTTTTAGTTTTAATAATGGAATTTTTTTTTTTTTTTTCATTTTGCAGACATACGAAAAGAATTTTTTTTTGTCGCTCTGTTATTTGCAGGAATGCCAAAACATTTATTTATTTGGCATGATTCTTTCTTTATCTAGTATTTCCGGGTCGTTTCTGATTTGCTTAAAATTCCACAGAAGTAGCTACCCGCCCCTAATCGTTTCCCATTCCATTCTGTTCAGTAATAATGGCTATGTTTTCGTCAGCTTTTTTATTTTAAAATATTAAAAACATTTAATAATTTTCTTCATTCACAAACAGCTTATTTTTTAAAATTGTGCAAAAATGTTATAAGGTAATAATAATAATTCTGCCTGAAGGAATAGGTCATCATATGACACTTACTTTTATCGTCTATCGGTTGGTAAAGATGACGACTGACTCAGACAATTCCCGAGCTGTCATTATATTTTCAAAGATCTCAAGTTTGCATTTTTCAGTCGTTGATAAAACAATAATACTGCTTGTCTCTTAGTCTTTATTCTATGCAACATTGCAATAAATGTGTAGGTGTTAAAAAAAAAAAGCCACATGATAATCATTGAACAAAAAGTCGTCTTTGGTGCATCAGAATAAAAAGAAAGAATTGTCAATTGTATTTATTCTGTTTTATATGAAATCACTCTCAAACAATATAGCATATAAAATTGATTCTTCTAATTAATTGATTGTCCTGTCTGTGTGTGAAGACCTACATAGGAAGACAAATACCACGTGTCCAATGCATGAGAATGTCAAAGTAGTGCATCTTTTCACGAGTATTTTTAAACAGCACAATTCAAAGATTTACCTCCTTTTAAACTTATTTTATGAAATATATATTTTTTAGACTGTTTTCTTAGTGATTCCTCAAATTATTAATTAACAGAATCTCTTAAATTCTAATGCTAATGGAAATAATGTTATTATCGATTTTAAAATCGTTTGTCTTCTCACTAATGATTTTTTTCCAAGCACTTGCAAGTTGAGCCTTAGCGATCAAATAACTTGAGGTTTGAACTTTTTTCTCTTTGCTTGAATTTCCATACTAAACCAAACACCGGTTTTTTGTTTTTTTTTTTTTTTAATTTACTCTCAATAATTTCTTCTATTGTAAAAAAATAAATCATAGGGTGTTTAATAAAAAAAAGAAAAAAAAAAGGATGATACATTTGCTCACACTCGGAGCTTAAAAACTGAAATTATACTGTGACAAGTGACTATATTGTACATTGCTATGTTGCTAATAATAAATTCTTATTATTAGTTAAGTTAGTACAAGGATCTGATTAACTAGTCATTTTTTAATTCTATTTCAAAGTTGCAAACAACAAAACATTTGTTGGCGCTATATATGGAGTGAAACATTTTTTTTTCTCCGGGGTTGCAATGACTAAAAAAACAAAGTTTTTTAGTGTATCGGCCCATCGGGTGAGTGAAAAAAAACTTATTCAGTCTTAAGTGGTAATCAAGCCTATTGAAAATAACATGAACCTGCTTTACTGTTGCCTTGCAAACAGTATTATTCATTGGTTGGAAATTGTGTGTGAGCCTAATTGTTGGTTGCGGTTTAGGATAGACATAACTTCGACAAGTTGATAGGCAAAAAAATAGTTACAGAGAAAATATTTTTTCATTTTTTAAATTTTAATATCTTATGAATCCTTCTTGAATTTGATTTAGTAATCAAATAAGTTATATTTGGCACTGACATTACTGATCAGTCATTTAAATTATTATAATTATTTTTAATTAGTATAAAGGAACATTTTTTTTTTTTTTTTTTTTTTAAATGAAAATTCTTTTTTTACCTCTGCCTCTCTATTCACAAGCTGAAGTTTCTTTGAGATTTTTCTTTGATCTTTCTTGTGGTCAAGGTTCGAATCCATTCAACAATTCCTGCCTTAGTTTTATTTTAAAAAGTTACTTTTCTGAATTTTTTTTTTTTTTTAATCTTTTTGAAAATAAAAAGTCCAATATTCATGGATATTGCGAAAAAAAAACTTGCCTTCGGTCAATAACAAAATAATTATTCTAAGTAAGTATAATTTATTAACTGAAATGTCGCGTTAAGAATTGGTTTTAGTTTTGTTAAATAAAATTATTCTGGGTGTTTTAGTTTTAAGTCAGACCTCACAAAAAGTAGCATATATCAGTTAAATAAAAAAAAAAAATGAATTTGCGTTGCCAAATGTTTTTAAAGGCAACTATCTTTCTCTCTTTGAGCCCGGTCTAGCTGATGAAAAGTCAATATTTTTGATAGATGATCCATGCCTCCAGTAATTTTGATGGTAGCACTGACTACTCAAATGACTATAGTTTTTCCTTGAACTGTTTGTTTTTTTGGTCAATTCGCTAGTAATCATTATCGTTACCTAGAAAGATGTTTTTAAATTGCACATAATTGGCTAACGATAAGAATTTATTTTTAGAGAAACCCACTTTTTTATGTACGCTAGCCCTCTTTAATTTCGTTAATTGTAATCAAGTGCACTTGGTAATTTGGAATTATTTTTTTTGTTTGATCAAGAATTTTATTTTGTACATAAAATTAAAAACCCGTAAAACAAAATTGATTAATTTTGGGGAAATTGCGGTTTTTATTGCTTATTCTTATTAAAGTGGTTAACAATTTTTAATTATTTCTTTTTAACTGTGGAGTTGATTTTAAAAGGAAAATTTATTTTAGAATTTATTCAGCTTTTTTGAAAATGTATTTCAGGATTTGTGATCAGACAAAAAACGTAAGTAATTTTTATTTGAACTTAGTCTTCTAAGTAAATCTAAAAATTGTACATTTAAACTTAATTAGCTTTTTCCATTTCGAACTAAGTTGACAAATTACTAGCTGTCACTCAGTGTACGTTAGTAATTTAAATATAGCTCCAAAATTAGAATTGGGACCAATTATTTCGACCCGTTCTGCAGTTATTTCTGAAAGCACGTCGTTGTAAAAGTATTTTTTTACACACACACACACACTTAATAAACTTAATAAACTGGATTTTTCTTTTATGAGTTCCCAGTTCATGTGTACGACAGAACAGGATATCTTAAAGGCGGAACCAATCTTCTGAGATTTTTCCTTAGTTTGTGCATAAAAGGAGTTTAAAAATACATTTTTAAAACTTATCCAACAAGTCTTGTATATTCCACGATGCATAATGAATTTGGCATTTAGTACAGTACAAGTATTTATTACTTTACTTTTATTTTTCAAAGGTTGTACATATGGTAGCACCTGTGTAATAGCAGTATCAGCATTTTATGACAAGGTAGCAAAATTCTTCAAGTGGAACACCACCTTTTCCCTTTCTCTTTCCAAGCATTGTGTTCTGAATGAAATCAGTACATTTCCTGGTAGTCTTCTATTTCGCTTAGTACTGCCTTCGACATTTACAACGTGAGAACAAAGTAAAGAAAAAATGTTTACTAATAAAACTGGCTGACTGATGGTGGTTATATAACAGTTCTAAAATAAATTAAGTTTACCTTGTGGAATTTATTTTTGTTTTTATGATCTTAAGAAATAAAGACTGTGTGAAGGACTAATGGGGCGGATTACCTGTCACCCCCCCCCAACACATTGAATGGAATAAACCTATTGTGTTAAAAATCCCATCGGTTACTCTGCTACTGGTTTCATCGATATTTCTTCTTTTCAATATCGATAATTATTTCTCTTTTAGTTTCACAAAGTGAGTTTTACATTTAAAATTAGAAATATAAATATTTCTAGGGTCGTTTCATTTTCTAGTTTTTTCACCGTTAAAATATAGGACATCAACCGGGTGGTTGTCATGTCCTGTTGAAGTTGACAAGAGCAATATAACGGAACTTGGGCTTCCTTCCTCACTGACTGATTAAGTCGCTCTTGTAAAAAAAAAAACTCAAGTGGGCTTGATCTTTATCTGTTCTTAGTTTCAAGATAATATTCATGTAGCCAACTATAAAATTGCTTTAACAATACTATTTTAAGAAAAGGTGATTTTAAATAAAAAAATATTTTTTTCTTTTTAAATATGCATGTTTTTTTATGTGAATTTTTCTAAAACTTAGTTATTATAAGCAGATTTTCTTTATTTAAAAATTTTTAATAATGATTTCTTAAACTTAGCTTTTTAAAATATGTCTTGAAAACAGTAAGAAAAATTGTCTTTTAAATGTAGAATAGGATAAAAAAAGGTTCATATCTTTTTATTTCTTTGCTAAAAACTTGCAAAAAAAAAAACAAACTTTGGAACCTGAATGGCCCATAGATCCGGATTTTCAAGGATTTTATGTTATCGTTTAGATTTAAAAAGGATTTGACATTGGCATGTCAACAAATCTGTTAAAAAAAAAAAATCTAAGAATTTATTTGGTGGGCTTCTTGAATTGCAGAGATTTAAAATAACTATTTTTGACTTTTGAGATTTAAAAGAAAAAAGAATTTTTAACACAATTCTCCACGTCTTTATTTTTTCCTCTTTTTCCAATTTTCAGATAAGTTTTTTGGACAGTTTATTGATAGGCATCAACAGCTTATTCGAAAATTGAAAACATACAAAATTTAAACGTACATAATACCTTGTTGATTGAATTTAATACAAATTATTAATTGATTCAATAACTGAAGTTTGTAGCCTGATAAAAATTTTGATCTGAAATTTTCTTCGTTGCTGGCCCATTCATCACTAAAATAAGAGGAAGTTAAGAAAAACATTTATTTGTACAAAAAATAAAAAAACACTAGACTGCAGACTTTGTTGTGTAAAGAATTGGTCTTTACTTTATAAACTAGTTTAAAAATAAAAATCTATTATTGAGCATTGTTGATTTAAAAAAAAAGATTGGTACTACTGTACAAATTAATTCAGTTTCCTGTTTCCAGATCTCAGTTTAATTTCTACTTAAAAAAAAAAGAATAAAGAACTCGTCCCTGTTGACTTCAAAGCTTTTAGTTTGGCAGAACCTGGGTTTATAGATGATTTTTTAATGGTAATCCTGTTTTTTAAAGGCATGCATGGCGCTCGACTGGGGAGCTTCAGGGAACTGAAAACTAAACGGAAGACTTTGTCTTGGTTTCAATTCAATTTATGCAGATAATGCTATTGAGGTCGGCTGCATCTTTTATCTGAAATCATTTTTTGTCATTAATTTTCAAAATAAATAACTTCCATATTTTTATTTTTATTTTTTTTCGAAACCTATGAATCATCTGTGGAAATTGAAAAAGGAAAGGCCTAGGTCTCCTTCCTGAAAATAAGTAAAAACGAAAAGAAAAAAATATATTACCCATTTAAAAAAAAAAAAAAAAAATGATAGGAAAATAGATTTACAAAAATAAAATCTTCATTTTGTAAGAAGATTCAGAGAATTTAAAAAAAAAAAAAAAAAAAAAAAAGTAGAACCCGGAGTTTATAAAAAGTTACCAATTCTCTAACCTAGTCCATCCCCCACTGACCCGGACACTTTATTTTATGGTGCCCTGCTAGAAAAGTAGGAATAATTGAATTCATATTATAATTTTCCGTTTTACAACTTGAAACGAGTAATTGCTTTATTTTGCTTTTCTATTCTCTTCATATAGAAATGTATATTTATTTCATCAGGCTATTTTGAATATCCGGATGTGAGTTTATCCAATATTGAAATTGAAACTAGATTTTATGATTCACTGTGTCTACATTTGGTGGAATTCATCCTGGGCTTAAATGGCATTTTCTTTGGGAATAGAAATCGTGTTACAAACACTTCTAATTTCTTTTTAATTTTTGATAATAGCAAAATAATTAATTGGGAGTTATCTAATTTAGCTAACACAATCCCCTTAATATTAAAATAAAGTCATCTAAACCATAGGGTGGCCAAATTTGCTAAGCCTTGTTTGTATGTTAAGCTTCAGATGTTTAAGAAGACTTAAAGAGCCAAAAGGGATTAACAAAATTTACATGTTTTTATTATTACATACAGATTTTGTTACAAGAAGTTTTATTTATATATGCAATATTTATTCATAGATGTAGTAGTTTTTTGGGGTTTTTTATTTATATTTTTTTTCCCAACTGAATTTATATAAGTTTCAGTAACCACAAAGGATATATATACCAAATGTTTTCAAAATCTTCACTAGTGATTAATTTAACTATAATACTGGGGGGGGGGGGTTAACAGGCACAAAAAAGGAAAGCTTTCAAAAGATAATTTAATTCATTTGTGAACAAGTCCTGAAAGTTTTGTTAAAATCTAACAATTATCTAATTTTTGCAAGAATTTCCAAATCAATGTGTTTTTCACTGCAAAAAGACACTAAAATTTCTCATACAAATTTATGGTCCCATATTGTTGCCAGAAAAACAAGATTTTTAACTAAAATTTTGCAGGTTCTAAAAAGATTAAAAGTAATTTTTAGATCGAAGTTCATTGATCTTTCCTCTTGATTTTGATAAAACTTCGTTTTTTATGTTTGCAGCATTTTTTTTTTTTTTTTCATCATATGTGCTCATTTTTCATGAATCTTTGATGGTTTAATCATGTTCTTATTTTACATGTATATTAAGTTATTAACAAATATATGTATGCAATGATATTTAATCACTTATGTCTTTTTTAAGTTGTATAATTTTCAGTCATCACAAAGGATATTTACAAGATATTTTCAAAATTTTGACTGATAATTGTTTTAATTATATTGTATATATTTTATTTAATAAAGTTTCCATGGAAACAACAAAGGTAAAGAATTTTGGGAATATTGATTACTTTTGGCCATGTAAATTCCTATCACTCGGCTCACACTCCTCTTCATGTCTTTGAACAAGAGTAGATGTTTTACCCCTTGTTTTCTGTTTAGGATTGAGTCTCCGGTTCCTTCTAAAGTCTTCTATTTCACTTCCCCTTGAGTCTTGATGGGATTATTGCCTTGTTCTGTAATTTTGTCTAATTCACATTTTCATGAAAGTGATGGCAAAGAACCCAAACTGAGGTCTTTAAACTGTACATTAAATAATAAAGAGCCTTGGAAAGTGTTAAGACTAAACTATATTCTTTAGTTCCACCAGTCCTAACCTTCATATCTAAGACCCACCATGTCACACACATTGTAGTGAACCACCTTCTCTTCATATTCCATTGGTGAGATGTTTCCCACAAACCACTGATTTGTGGAACTGACTCCCAAGAGGATGCTTCCACAATCACTACAATCTTAGTCTACTCAAGTCTAGAGTTAACTGTTATCACATTCCCACATAAACTGTGCTTCTTATTTTGTAACTCTTTACCTTCTGTGTCACCTGGGCCTTGTGAACATCACTTTTTATTTTATTTTATTATTTTTTTTTAAATGCTGCTCTTAAGGCAAGGATGGCCAGACTTGCTTAATGTAAGAGTGACCTATAATTTTATTTACCTAACATGACTACTAAGGCAAGATGTGTACAAGGTCATTTTTATGTGGGGTGCCCACACATGCATATGAGCCAAGGACAAAAATTTCCTAGTACCCATGTCATTCTGCTCTATCTATTGTATTGACCAAACTTCTTTCAATGCAATGAGGATTAGAATCATCACTGGGAACAAGTGCCTTCTCCATCTAAAATGAGAACAGATACCACGCTTTGATCCTGGCCCAAAGGTCTATAAACTTCAGATGTTTAAGAGCCAAGATACATATAAACAAAATTATACATACATTTCTATTATTACATACATATTTTGTGACATACATTTTATATAGATATTGTTGTCAATGATATTGATATAAGGTATGTAAATTTTAAAAATTTAATTTCTGTCATAATAGTATGTACACATATATACCAAATGTTTTAAAAATCTTCACCTGTGTTGTTCCTATTGATTGTATTTAATATGGTAATGAACAAGGGTAACAAAGAAAAATATGCAAATTCCTTTTCTAATAACATAAAATTACATGGCCAATATTAAATAATTAAAAGACTGGACTTTTTTTTTTCTTATTTACTTTGTTTAGCTCCATAACTGAGTTGGTTTTACTATTACACAACTGTAATGATAAAATGGGCTCAGTCAACATATTTCCACAAGCCATATAATATTAAATACCAAGGAGACATATATGGCTCTTGAGTCAGTCTGGCCATGTAAGCAAGTATAATTTGTAAATACTAATCAGTTTTTAAAGCCTGTCTCTTTCCATACTGTATTCATCATTTTGTTCATACTTAAATTTTGCTTCTTTTAATCCCTTGTCAGTAGGACAAAAATCAGTTTGTAAAGATTAACTTTATTTTTGTGAATGGACAATTTAATTAGTAAAGAGATGATCTTTTGCTTCTTGATGCTATTATTGCCTTCCTTCCATACAAATCATCAGTTTGTATGCACATTGCCAGTTGTCAACTTGTGTAGACTGTCAGGGATATAGCAGCCATTTATCTAATAACTGGGTGAGGGTAGGACTTCTCTAGATAGAATATTTTCCAAGGTTTGCATGAATGTTTGCTCTCAAATATGTTTATTTTTTCCTTTTAAAAATGAATTAAATTTACTTTTTTTCTTTTTTTTTTTTTTTTTTTTTTTTTTTTTTTTTTTTTTTTTTTATTTCTTTCCTTTTCTCTCTTTCCATTCCTTATTCTGGGAAGATCTGTTTAAGATGCTGGAACATTTCATGACTTCGACACGTAAGAAATTTTTCAAAATGGCTGAAGGAAGAGAAACAGAAATTCTCTTGGGATAATTTCCTTTTGGCTTAATTTTTTTTTTTTTTTTTTTTTTAATTCACTCTTAAATGTGAATATTTTAAGCTTTTTCAACTAAAAGCAAGAAACTGGAATAGGCTCAAATGCGAATCATTTTCATAGCAACAAAATATGTTGACTTTGTAAATCACAATGAATATTTAAGAAATTTAGCAATTGGCAAACAATTTTACAAAGAATTAAGGGGTTATTTTTAATTAGTTGTAAGAAAGAAAATTAAAAAATTAGGATCTAAATTAGTTCTTTTTGTTATAGTGACATCAGTGCTTATTTTAAATCTTAAAAAACGGCAGTGTTCAATTTGTTGATTAAAATAAAAAAATTGTGAAATACTTTTGTCACTTTTACTACAGCTGAATACAGTTTGCAAGTGTTTAATTTCATATAGTTACTCAAACATGTAGAGAATTGGGCCAACACTCATAAAATCAATGAAAGTACAGTGTTTTGCTGCCAGTCTTTGATTCACTGTCCAAACAGCAGGCAAGAAATAAGGTATCTTCATCCATTATGAAGTTGACAGTGGAAACTAAAGGTTAGGATAAGCAACTTTTTCTGTACTTATTTCTAGAACTCCCCCCCCCACATATATTTGAATTCCAGTCAAGTCCATTGTATTCACTTTTGTGAAATATGCTTGAGAAAGGTGTGAATCTATCCCACCTATGGATAAATAGGACAAACTAGGATCTATAGTTGTGGGTGCCAACCAGTCTACAAGGAGGACCACTCTGAATTCAAAACCTGAGGAGGATCATCTAAGGACCTTGTGGCATGTGCACCAGTTTTCTGCATTTGGCTCTTCCAAAAAGTGTTGTTGGTTCTGCACAAGCTTTCACCACTATAATGAAATTTTGTGTGTGGGTAGTCTGGTTGTTTGATTCTAAGAACTGAGCTGCTAGGCCCTCATATGTCAAATGATGGTGTGTGTTTACACACACACACACACACACACACACACAGCCCTCCCGCTCTCCCTATGTAAACCACTGTGTAGCTTTGACATGTTTTTAGTCAAGAAGGACTTCATGGCAAAGCAAGGCTCAGTCATCCTAATGAAAGAAAGCACATCTCTTGACAAGATCTTTCAAAGCCCATATTTGCTAACTTTATTTTCATATCTGAAATTTTATAATCTGATATTTCTCATGACTATAAGCATTGAAATAGGGAAACTGACAGTTGATACAGTGTTTGAGTAGTTTTTTTTTCTTTTTAGAGAGGAAGTGTGTGTGGACTGCATAACTAGTTGAAGTTTACATTGATTGGATGGTGACAAGCAGTTTCACGCTACAATGTTGATTCCTATGTTCACGTTGTCTATATCTATAAATGCTCTATTTCCAAAATGAACACTCATTCTCTATATAGAAAATTTAAAACTATAAACAGTGTGGACATAGAAATTAACATTGTATAATGACTGGTACTTTTATGCCTTAAGCAAATTATCAGACCATAAATACATCATTTTAATTTTGACCCTTGTACTCATTCTCTCTTTCTATATATATATATATATATATATATATATATATATATATATGTCATCAGGCAGACACTGTTTTGCTGTTTCACAGCTCTTCAGTGTGGCTAGACATCTGGTTGCCTCTAGCTAGGATCAAAAACCCGACTGAATTGGTGTCATTGAGATTCTACCACTAAAGCCATCGGTGCATGGCGGGATGAAGGTGAATTTTAGAATGTTTATTTTTAGATAAATACACACAGTGACCGACAATGACTCGATTCACTTTTGCTGAAGAGTCTCGCTATATCAGCCATAATAGTCACTGTTTACAAACCCACACCTCTTTCCCATCGAGCTCAACTGAAATTAATTTTTCAGATATATCTCCGTGGGTAAGTAATCCAAGTAGATCCTATTAATATAAAATATTAAAACTGATCCACAAGAGACCTCAATATAATTTTTATTAAAGAGTAAAAAGTGAATTACAATTAATGAGATCCAAATGAATTACCTCATACAGGTGATCATTTTGTCCATGGGAAAGTAGTTTTTCCCTTGACTTATCAATGCAATTCGTTTGGATGTCATTAATTGTAATTCACTTATATATCATGAGAGAATGAATACAAGTAAAAGGTTTGTCATTAAGCTGATTGATGTTGCCTTCAGTATCCCAATTACCTTAGATGGACCCTCCGGGAATCGCTCTATCCACTCGTCAGGGGGTATCAGTAATTGACTGCTTATACTTCTCAATTTTCTTTTTCTTTTTTTTTTTCCCCTTTGCATTCACTCCTTGATCCTTTCTCTTTTCCTTCAATGTAGCTATTTTGCCATCCAGGTTTCTAGACATATACTGTATGTGTATTAAGCCAAAGTTTAACATACATACCCACAAAAAATGGTGTCAAAAGGGTGTTTTTTTTTTTTTTTTTCCTCTTGACATTACTATTATTGCATAAACCCTCAGGATTTTTATTGTTTTTTAAAAAGCTAATTTTATAACCTAACATGAAACTGGATGTATACATTCTCTTATTTCTTGAGAATTTACAACAAAAGAATTAAACACTATATATTTTATTAGATTGTTTACAGTAATAATTTTATATTTATAAATTTATAAAAATATCTGAATCAGCTACAATGCAATATTATTTTATAAAGAAATAACTATGAAAATGATTTTTTTTTCTTCATGAATTTACAAAAATGTTTGAAGAAAAGAACAAGAAAATTTAAATAAACACATTATTATGAGTAAGTAATTATAAATTTGTAAAAAAAAAAAAAAAAAATTGCATTTTCTGGGCATTTCTTTCATTTTTCTCACAAGAATTGTCAACAAAATATTAAACACTATTTATTAGACTGTTTAATTGCAAGAATAGTGTTTAATATTTATGTTGTCAATTCTCAAGAAGAATTCATGGATCCAGTTTCATACATTTGGGCTTTGTTAAAATTCTAAAAATAACTTTTTTTTTTTTTTTAAACAATAAAAATTGCCAGGGGAGTATAAATGTCAAGAGAAAAAAAATGTCTTTTTTTTTTTTTTTTTCCTTATTTTTGTGGGTATGAATGTTAAACTTGTTTATAAGACAGGATAAACATTACTTAACAAGTCAAAGGTTTTATTCTGGCTACTTCAAATTTATATACACACACACACACACACGCACACACACACACACACACACACACACACACACACACACACAGAGGATGGGCCAAAAGTAGGCCTAGCTCAGAACCAGTTCTAACTTCACCGAATGTTCTTTCAGCAAAATGGAGCAATTCCCAGTTATGTTTTGTCAGTAAGGGATGGCCTTAACCAAACCTTTCCACAGCAAGCATTAGTTCGGAAGAAGAGACATCAAATGTTCACCTGACCTAACACCAATGGATTTCTTTTTCTAAGGGTATGTAGTAAAAGAATAAGGTTTATGAAAGAAAACCCCACACAGCAGACAAATTAAAGGAGTACATTTCAGAAGAATTTATAGAAATTGATTCAGATCAGGATTTGTGTTGTGCTGTGTGTCATAGTCTTCTGGAGAAGTTCAAGGAATGTTGCAATGTTGAAGGAGGACATTAAACACTTAAAAGATTAAACTTTGCTAAAAATGGAAGTAAAGTGTTAAACAATTTACATAAACAGTTTTTGAACAAATATATGATTGCAACAAAATAAATATAATGGAATAAAATGTTTAAAAATGTAAAAGTGCATGCCTACTAAATGTAAGATGAGGCTTATATATATATATATATATATATATATATATATATATATATATATATATATATATATATATAATATAAATAGTACCAATGGTTATGAAAGAGAATACCTCTTGTTAATTTATTTAAAGGGTCAGCACAGTTTTATAAAGGATAGTCTTGGTTACCACAAAAATATTTTGTTCTTAAGAGTTACCAGATAAATGAGAATTTGTTCTGATTGACACAGAAATGTCAGCTTGTGGCTCACACTTTTAAAAATGTAAGATTTGTTAGTTTATGTTAATATTTATCTACTCCCCCCATGTGAATAAACTTCAACACAAGGTCAAGGGGCCCCATATTCATACACATATGTAGAGGTTGGCTCGTGTTAATGACTTGCAAATGTCTTTTTTGGTAATCGGATATTTGAAATTCCTTGCAAAGCTCATAATTAAAAGTGTGTATGTGAGAGAGAGAGATATGTTAGTGGTTAGACTTTCTGATCATGAGACCTGGGTTCAATTCTCATTATGGTTGATTTATCAGGTAGGTGATTTCTTGATTTTATCGGTCTGGGGAAGCAATCCCAGCATGCCACACCTTTGGAAAGTGCTTGAAAACCATACCACAAGTTGACCCAAGCTTTGTGACTAAAATTGGATAGATAAAACTATTTGGGAGCCATTGATCAATTTTATATTCAGCACTGGAAAAATTTTATTCTGAATAATTTGTTAGAATCTAATGAAGAAAATAAAATAAAATTTACTTGCTTTATATTATTTTTTGCCTTATTCTCTTCTTCTCCCCTTAAGCAGTTGTATATAAATGACAGTTTTAGACATATCTGAATGACAGGGATGCTATGCATGACATCCACATGAGTCTAGATTTGATGAGGCTGCTTAAGAACTTGAATCTTGTTTTCCGGTTAATATTTTGGTTTTGTAATATCTTGTGATGTTAAACAAAATTACCTTTAGTAATTTTACCTTTGTTTGATTTCCTTATTTTTTTTTTTTTTTTTTTTTTTTATATAACATTTTTATTTTCTAAATACTAGAAGTGTTTAGAATTAATTCTGAATTCTTATGACTGATTCAGAGCTGAATACCAGATTAGGCCAGATGAACATAAAATGGCAATTTTATTACATTTGGCTTCCATGGACATGACCAAAACCAGATATTTGTATGTTAAAATGCTTCGCCTGAGCTTGGCAAAATATCTATGGTATTTAGGGTTTAGTTCACAGATTGAATTAATTCGAGTTAATGTAAAATTGGAAAATGTCGAACTGTTGAGTCGGGGTTTTGTGGCAGTTGAATTTTACACTTACTTAGAAAACCAGACAATACCAATACAGACAATTTAAAAAAAAAAAAAAAAAATTAATTTAGTCTGGTAAATGTTGAGTATAATTTGTAACATCAATTATAAATTAGCAAAAATTAAACTTTATTTTGTCTGAATTTTTGAGATGAGGTCTTGTTATTTACATTTGGACTAATGTCCTCATCTTTTTAAAAAAATCTGCCATGATATTTTTATTTATTTATATATATATATATATATATATATGCAAGGTGTGATGGATAAATTGTCATCGAAATTACGCAAAAATGAAAATAACACTGACATCTTATTTTAAGATACATTTATTAAAATTACATAAAAATATCTTAAAATACAAAACTGTAAATCTATTCAATAAAATTGTCATTGGCTTCAACCACAGCCTTCAGACAACTTTGGAATCTCCTGCAAACTCTTCTGGATGGTTTCCTTGTTTAAGTTGGTGAATGTTGCCATAATCCTTGTCTCTAGTCAACTGTGCCTCACAAATAAAAATAAGTTGTGCTGTGGGGGATTAAGGGGCCAGCTATAAGGGGTGATGTGGTCACAGAATTTATCTGACAGCCATGACAGGATTCTCCTGCTTGTGTGGCATGGTGCAGTGTGCTGTTGTCAAGATACAGGATCTTCCAGCAGCCATCCTCTTGACCCAAGGCAGCACTACCTTTTCAAGGCATTTGATGAAGGCCTCTGTGTGGAGTCTGAGGCCCTGTGGGAAGATGAATGGAGGCATAACGTTGCCATCACTAATGATCACGCCGAACACATTTGTAATCACCATTAGACTCTTCCAACTCTTTCTGGATTCTCTGTACTGTTCTTGGATTAATACCCAAACACTCTGAAATGTTTGTATCGGAGCTTCCAGCTACTAATGCCAAGCAGTGCAGCGTGCAGTTTATAAATTTCTAGCAAAGTGAATTGTCATGGTAGTATTTTTCTCACAGATGGTGCCCAACTGACCCTACTATACTGTGCAGTTGACAAAATCAAATAATGGGTATGTGTGAAATTAAAAATATAAAATGTCAACAATTTAGCCATTGCACCCTCTCTCTCACACACACACACACATATATATATATATATATATATATAACTGATTGAAAATATGTTTTTTTTTTGCTTTTGGGGGCATTTTCAATCAGTTAATCTATAATATTTATGCTCTGTAAACAACATTTAGCACTGTTTTATAAAAATATCAATAAGAACACGGATTATATATCTTTACTGTTCTTTATTTATTTATTTATATATATATATATATATATATATATATATATATATATATATATATATATATATATATATACATATACACACACACACATAGGGAAATGTATATAAATCTAACACGCTAGCACAAAAGCTTGTCAAAGATTGAGAGAAAATGGACAAAATACAACATTACATCATCTTACTTTGAATCCATTCTTAAAGAATCTAACTTATATCTATCTTCGTGCATAAAATAGAACAATGCCACCCCACTGCACCAGCTGATTGCACAAAGGTGAAGACATTAGAATGCTTCATATTAGACAGACACATACACAAATGCATATTACCATCCAATGCCCACTTAGACATACAAGAATTTTTACAAACTTGCATAATTATCTACAGTTTTAATCCATGTCATCCTGCTGGTTGGCTTCATATTTTTCTAACAAGGTTTCTCACATATTCAAGCCAGTAGATATAAATAAATAAAAACAGAGCATCTACTCAAATATGAGTATCCATTTTAAAAATAATGTTTAAACAAATAATATATATATATATATATATATTTGGAATGTTTGTTGAAAAAGCTTGAAACACAGTCAGGATGGTGCTTGGTTGGGATGCATTGTCATCCAAATACCCTTGTAAACCATTCCTCATATAGACTGGCAAATACAATATTTTTTTGACATTTTTGCACATCTATACTGCTTTGTTGTAATACCTGGTTAGATATCCTTCAACCAATGTTGATTAGTGCTGGTACTGATTTAGTTATATTATCAGTTATATTTGTTTATTAAAAGTTAATTTTAGAAGTACCAAGAAAAGAGCTTTTTACTTTGAAATTTGACTGTTTCTGCCAAAATAGTTTCTTATCTGCTATTTGAGTTCTGAACTGTCATCATCATTGGTCCTATTGTAAATAGTGATGTTGATGGACATGGACAAATCTCGTAAAATTTTAAATGGTATTGCTAATATTTTTCAGAACATAAGATACACCTTTATTTTTAGAGTTACTGGAAGAAAAGGAAAAAGCTAGACTTATTTGAAAGATTCTTGTTGAACATAAATTCAATCTGATAATTTAAAAATTAATATGCATTGTTCTAAACCTTCAAAAAAACCCTATGGAGGAGCAAAATGTCTTATATTTCTATGCTATTTTGAATAATTAATCACATTTAATTTAAATTTAGCTGCCAATGACGCTCTTGTTTCTTTGGACATCATAAGGTGTGGGTGGGGAATGAAGAAACAAACACTTTTGCTTCCTAGGCTTAAGATATGGCGTGTTCAGTAATGCATCCAAGTTGACAGTAAGTATGTGCCAGACTGCTGATTATTATCCAATCAAAATTGAAAATAATAATTAGGTGATTACCAATGCCACTTGTATTAAGCACTCTGATTGGTCAAGTGCATTGACATTTGAAATCCACACTATTGTCATAAATAACACATTCAAATGAAATAAACTATGCATGCCTATTTAAATATATTTACACGTGGCTTTTGTGTGTGTGTGTGTGTGTTTTTTTTTTTTTTTTTTTTTCCTCAACCTATGCAAGGGGTTACTGGGAGTGAAAGAGAATGAGAACTTTAGTGAGGAGAAAGGACAATAAAAGAACAGGGTTTTAGGAAGACAGAAGATGGTGATTGACTTTGCATTTACATTTTTGAAAATTATAGAGGGCAGGGAAATAATAAATTGGAAGGGAGCTCCGTAGGTGTGAGAAAAGAAACTATTAGAAAAGAGCATGCAGTTGCTTTTAGTTAGTCCAGCAGCAAAACGGCGAGATCTATTTGCCAATCTAGTAGCATAAGTTCATACAGTCGAGATACCAAGGGAGAAAGCTCATCAAAACAGTTGCCATGAAATATTTGTAAAAAAGACAGAGGGAAGCAAGTGTCACGTTGGTGAGAAAGTGACTGAAGTCGAGATACCAGGTCAGGATTGATTACATTACAGATTTATATATTTATTTCTACTTTCAAGCAGATTTTGATATCATATTCTGTAGTAATAAGGTGTATCTTATGCACTGAAAACTGTGGTAAATATAAGAATTTATAAGGCTCAGAAAGAATGTTGATGTTCACAATAGTAAAGTGAATGTGTGGGTGGTGCAATGAATAATGGCTCATAATGAGATGCATGAGAGCCAATTACTTAGGTGAAAATACACTTGGGAAAGGAGTGAATCCATCTCATCCCCAGTTATGGGTTAAATAGTGAGACTTGTAGCTGGAAAAAGTCATTGTTGTCCTCAAAATCATTAATGCACTATTTGCTTACAAAAAGTCAATACAAAATGTTTTGGATTTAAATAATCCACAAAAAGATAGACTACCCCCAAAAAAAACACTCAATCCATTTCTAGTAAGGTAGATCACTATTACAGTAATAGAACAGAAGTTTAGAATCTGTTCGCAGAAGGCTACCGTCCTTTTGAATTCAAGTGTTTTGATATTTCAAGTGTAAAATATTAGAATTTACAATGAATAGACAGATCATTATAAAGAATTTTATTTTATTTATTTATTTATTTATTTTTTTTTTTCATTTGATTTCAATGTTGTGAAGGGTATAAATAACTCCAAGGACTTGGAACAGAATCTCTTTTAGTAGGCTGCACTAACTTGTGAGCTTAACCCAGAAATGTAAGATTTTTGAAATGTTAGCTGAGGATGAGCATCATATCCACACTGAAAAAAAAGAAAAGCAAGACAACCGTGCCTTCAATATTCCATTTAAATGTTGTCCATTAGGGAGGGTAATAGAAAATCTATTCATTTACTTGCCTCTTACATAAGAAAAATACTGTCTTTTTAAAAAAAAAAAAAAAAAATAATATATAATTATATTCCAAACTGAGCTGTTAGCTTACTCTTCTGCAAACATTACCCTGCCTCCATTAAAACCACTGACAGGGCTTCGTGTTGTAAGCAGCTTGTAACAGCAAGATAAATTATGTGGGGAAAATTGTCTGAGTGTCTGCTTGGTCCTGTCAATAGTGCGCAGGGCTTTTCATATGATGGAGCGAACAACCCCCTCCCCCCCATCAACACATTGATTATATGCTTGCTAGGAAATGATGTGAAGTGGCCTACCAAACGACTACAGCAAATGATTATGGACCCTGGGAAAATAGACATGTAGTAACTTGTTAGGATGCAAATTCTGCTCTGTGCTGCTAAAATATTCCTTGTTGTTTTGTCTCTGATATCAGACACATGGCATTTAGTTGACAGAGGTTTTAATTCCTTCTCTTAATCAAGTTTTAATCAGTTTTCTCTTTTGATTACTCTAGTGTTATTTTATTTTTTTGTTGGTGAGTAGTACTACATTTACACACTAGTATTTAAGTAAATTTACTATTGCATTGGTTATATCTTCTGAATGATTTATCTAGGATCTTTCTCTACAATGAAATCTATTGTCACATGTAAGAAATATAACATTAATGGATTTATTTTTATTAATGCAAATGTTATTTTTAATGGGCACCCATGTTTGAAGACACCTTTTTTTTTATTTTTTTTTTTGCTAAAAATAGCTGATTAATGCCCCCCCCCTCTTTTTTTAGTTGTCTTTCATCACAATATAATTCTCTTTTTATTAAATCTTCTCAAAATTGAAATATACTTTTCTGAAACTTTATTTGTGGAATATTAGCCAATTTATCACATAATAATTCTGATTTGAAACAAATGTTATTTACTTTAAGTTTAAAATATCACAGAAATGCATTTTTAAACTCACTGGTAGCTGTTTATTTAACCTGTCAATGTGTTTGACAGCTTGATGACATATGGATGTTTATCTAATGTTGTTCTCTGGGCTTTATCTGTCAATAATAATATGAAGAATATAAAGTGAGTGCCTTTTTTATATATATTATTTTTAAGTACTTAGTAATCTTAAAAATTTAGGGAAATATTCTCTGTAATCTAATGTTTTGAGTTTTAGATACTTTAAATTTACTATAGTCATTGCTTTTATTTTCTGATAATGTTGTAAACATCCATATATACAAATATCGGCATGTTTATACAAATACAAAAAATTCAAAATTCTTTTAAAAATATTCAATTTGTGTTTATGATTAATAAATATACTTTTTACTTAATATCATCTAAAAGAGTGAAATTAAAACAAAATTATAAGACTTACAATTTAATAAATTATTCTAATTAAAATCTAAAAAAAAATAAACAATTCTTGCAAAAATTCATTATTCATCAAAAAAAAATTTTTTAAGACAGTAGTGTCCTTAAAATATCTTATTTATAAAATCAATTAAAAGTTTTTCTAATTAAATAATGTCATAGTTTTATTACATTCTTTATTTTACAATTCAGAGCAGATTTTCAGTAAATGCTTTTTTTGTTTTACCAAAAAAAATTGATTTAAATTCTCCAGGTTTTGCTCTTAACTAATATAAATATTAAGGGTGTGAAATTTAATTTCTTAAAATTTCATAAAATTAAGTGGGGTGGTAACAGATATGATAATAAAAAAAACAAAAACTTGTAAAATAATTTCATTTATTTGTTAAGTCCTGAAATTTTCATTAAAATCTGACAAATTACTTTTGCAAGAATTTCTAGATGAGTTTTTTGGGTATTACTCCCCCCAAAAAAAGATGCAAAAATTTACTATACAGATGATTAACTAATCTCTCTTCTCCCCCCTTTCAACACGAGAAACTTTTTTTTTTTTTTTTTTCTTTTTAACCCAAAATTTTGAGTGTGCTAGAAAGGGCTGAAAAAATTAATTAAATTGACAATAAAACTTTGCTTTTTATCACATTTTTTTCATCATGGCATGTTTGTTTTTCTTTTTTTTTTTTTTTTTTTTTTTTTTTCAGTCAATTAGAGGAGGTACACATACACACACACGAAAATTTAAATTTTCTCCAACCAACTTCTAACAAAGTGGGATTATTTAAAAATAATAGTAATAAGTTGACCAAGGCTGCCTCTGTTGTTTTGTCAGTTGCCAAAAATTAAAAAAAAAAAAAAAAATTATTTCAATCTAAAATTAAATTCCTCTGAATGTTCAGTATTTTTTATTTTTTTATTATTATTTTTTTTTTTTTTTTTTTTTTCATGTAAAATTGCAATTGGCATTTGTTTTGTTTCTTTCCCCCACCCCCATATATAATATTGGCTCTATCAGTAAAACCATTATTAGTCTGAAGAAGTTCCTTTTAGGAATGAAATGTGTAATGTAGAAGTTTCTTTACATTCTGTCCCTTTGATTATTGGCCGATATAGAGATTATGAATATCTCATCTTCTTGAATGCATCACATATATTTTTTGTTTAAAATCTCAATAATAATAACTGGAAAAATATATTTAAAAAAAAGAATCTGAAAAACTTCTAATAATAGTATGGACATACTAAAATATGCCGTCATTTTTGACCATACAGGTGTTCATCACCATCGTCCCCAGTCTCATGACCGAGTGTTGCCGCAAAGCTGACCAGTTCCAGTATCAACATTGTTGAATAATTGTTTTTTTTTTTTTTGTTTTTTTTTATGGTTTATCAACCCTTTGTGGGTTATTAAAGTTAAAACACATTTCTGATTGTCAGTCATTTACAGCACCCTAGTGTTCCCAAGCAGTCTCTCCATCTAAGTACTGATCAGGGCTTGACATTGTTTAATTTCAGTAATCACACAAGAACTGGTGTTTTCAATGTAATTTGACCATAAAGCCCTCACATCCCCGGATTGAAAGCTAGAAAGGTATTCATTCTTGTGTAACATGTCTTGGACAAATAGACCTAGTGTAGTCAATTACAAGCTACCTCCCCTCCCACACACACACCAGCTCCAGGTCAAACCACAGCTGATATCATTCAACATGAAGGCTCACCTTGGTTACAGACACATAACTGTTGATTCCATGGAGGTGGGGGGGGGTCTCTGCCCTGGCCATTGACTTCAATTGAGGAACCCCACTGCCCAGTCATACCTTGTCTTGACCAAACTGGCTTCATCCTTAGCTATGGAGCCCATTCTGCTCCATTATGCTAAATGGCTAGTTCATTCAACAGTAAGAGTAAACTAGTATGAATATAACTTTTTCCTGGATATGAAGTGGGAGATCACTTTACTTCTGTTATTTAGTAATATACTGATCATAGTAAGTACTTAATATATTGTTATTTTTGACAGCATGAATAAATGAATTTTATGTGTGATATAAACTAGTAAAGTGACATGGTACTATTCAGAATGGTACAATTTTAGTAATTATCTGTTGGTTTTTTGATTTTTTTTTTTTTTCTTTTTTTTTTCTTTTTTTCTTTTTTTTTCTTTTTTCACTTTTTTTTTCACTTTTTTCTTTTTTTTCTTTTTTTTCTTTTTTCACTTTTTTTTTTTTTTTTTCTCTTTTTTTTCTTTTCCTTTTTTTTTTTTTTTTCACTTTTTTTTTTTTTTTTTTTCTCTTTTTTCTCTTTTTTTTTTCTTTTTTTTTTCTTTTTTTTTTTTTTTTTTTTTC
Source organism: Acanthosepion pharaonis (assembly GCA_903632075.3). Taxonomy (NCBI): domain Eukaryota; kingdom Metazoa; phylum Mollusca; class Cephalopoda; order Sepiida; family Sepiidae; genus Acanthosepion; species Acanthosepion pharaonis. The sequence goes on along the minus strand of CAHIKZ030004588.1, from coordinate 1,029,095 downwards.
TTTTTTTTTTTTTTTTTCTCTTTCACTTTTTTTTTTTTCTTTTTTTCTTTTTTTTTTTTCTTTTTTCACTTTTTCTTTTTCTCTTTTCACTTTTTTTTTTTTTTTTCTCTTTTTTCACTTTTTTCTTTTTTTCTTTTCCTTTTTTCTTTTTTTTTCTCTTTTTGCACTTTTTTTTTTTTTTTTTTTCTTTTCACTTTTTCTTTTTTTTTTTTTTTTTTTCTTTTTTTTCTCTTTTCCTTTTTTTTTTTTTTTTTCACTTTTTTTTTTTTTCTCTTTTCACTTTTTTCTTTTTTTTTTCTTTTTTTCTTTTTTTCTTTTTTTTTTTCTCTTTTTCATTTTTTCTTTTTTTTTCTTTTTCACTTTTTTTTTTTCTTTTTTTTTTTCTTTTTTCTCTTTTCACTTTCTTTTTTCTCTTTTTCACTTTTTTCTTTTTTTTTTCTTTTCTTTTTTCTTTTTTCTCTTTTCTTTTTTTCTTTTTTTTCTTTTTTTTTTCTTTTTTTCTTTTTTTTCTTTTTTTTTTTTTTTTTTTTTTTTTTTTTTCTTTTTTCACTTTTTCTTTTTTTTTTTTCACTTTTTTCTTTTTTTCTCTTTTCACTTTTTTCTTTTTTTTCTTTATCACTTTTTTCTTTTTTTCTTTTATCACTTTTTTCTTTTTTTCTCACTTTTTTCTTTTTTTTTTTTCACTTTTTTCTTTTTTTCTCTTTATCCTTTTTTTCTTTTTTTCTCTTTATCCTTTTTCTTTTTTCTCTTTATCTTTTTTTTTTTTTCTCTTTATCACTTTTTTTCTTTTTTTCTCTTTCACTTTTTTTTTTTTTTTTCTCTTTATCACTTTTTTTTTTTTTTCTCTTTATCTTTTTTTTTTTTTCTTTATCTCTTTTTTTTTTTTTCTTCTTTTTCCTTTTTTTTTTTTTTTTCTCTAAACATATTTTGGAGCAAAACAGTACACATTTTTTCTATGAGGAGTGAAGTTAAAAAGAATGAATTGGTTTATTGATCAGTAAAAGAAAAATTCCCTCAATTTTTATTTTGTATTAAAAATCCTTTATAGAGTTTACATTATGGATTTTTAGATTCCTACTTATTTTGGTTTGACAGCACTAACATGTGACTGCTTGGTGGCCTTAGCATATAAAATATTTCACAGTTAACAGGATTAATAATTAGTTTGACAGCAGGCATTAAATTGTGATAAAAAGCAAGAAAAAAAAATGAAGATGAAAGTAAATACTAGTCAAAAATTAATAATGATTGAGAGGACTTGATGTAATAAAAAATAAATACTAATCAAAAATTAATAAAAACAGTTCTGCATATTTATCTGAGAAAAATAAAGTTGCTGTTAATACTAATACTACTTAGTGTAAAAACAAATCTAGTGGAAGGGGGACTGTAGAATTGTGTGATTTGGTTAAAGGTTAGATTTGTTAAGTAAAGCTGTCATGTTCTCACAGCTGAGCAGTTCGAGCTTAGAGACAATAAAAATTGAATTTGTTGTCTCACCAAAATCTTATCCTTTCTTTCTGATCATCTGCACCCCCCCTACTGCCTGGTTACTGGCCCGATGAAAGGAAATACTAGTCTAAACTAATAAACATAGCTGACGCTATAAAAAAAATGACGGATATTAATACTACTAGAGTAAAAATCAAGGCCTTGTCCAACTCACGACTTTCCTGACTCATATGAATCATCAGGAGTGCGTACAAGTAAGGTGAAAAATACGTGTCTTAAGTAGTACTATTTAAATTTAATAGTGTCTATAGTTCTCTCACTCTTGTATATTTGTCTTTATTCATATACATGCACACACATACCACATATCATTATTCAAGCATGTTTCATTGAATATTTATTTTTATAATAATCCTTTCTAGTTTTCTAATTTGTTTCTTGATGTTAACTTGAAATTCATGAAGGAAGGCACCATAGTTTTTGTTAACTTGAGTACTTTGATCTCCTCGGAAACAATCCTGGGGGGGGGTGATTGTGAAGACAAATTTCTTGATCATTTTGGTGATTTTTGTAAACACATTCTTATATATATATATATATATAAGTGAACATAGAAGTCGACACTTAGAGGCAACAGTCTGTTTCATGCTATATACAATCGTCAGGCCACTTATATATATATATATATATATAAACTAGATTTTAAAAGCAAGAACAACTTTGAAGAAATTTCACTGTTTAAATTAAAGCGAGTTGAATTATGTTTCTGTAATTAAACACTACCATTCTATTTTTCTTCAGTAAGTTAAGGAGGAGGATGTCATTTTATAGTTTATACTTTAAAAAGTACCACTTGAAGCACTTGATAATTCTCTTCACCTTACTTCATATATACACATACACACGTATGTACATATGTGTCTGAAGAGCATAAATATCAAGTAACGACTCAGGCTGTCCTTTAAGTGTTGATGTTGTGAAGCTTTTTTTTTTTTTTTCCTGTCTAGATAATCAGGATGTTGAGCACTTTACTGAGTAGATTTTGCCTTTTGGGGTCTTTCATTCTTTTTTTCCTTCCTTAGGATTTTTTTCTTGTCTAAAGTGTTAGGTCTTCTGGCAAATTGTCTGTTGATCACTCTTTGGTAATTGTGTAAAATATATATATGGAACCCAATTTCAGAATTGTAGAAAAATGCTATAGATTTAAGTACTATCACAGAAAAGTTAGTTTTTGTATACCAACCAGTTCCAAATATTTGAATTTTTGTATTCGTATATTAACCAATAAGTGACATCATGAAATTTATGGTATTCTTTGAAATTGCAGGCAATCAAAATTTCTTAGGATGATCAACAAATTTTCTCTCCTTTAAAAAGGATATTTAAAAATTGGGTAAATATTTATTAATCAATAAATTTGAGATTAATAAATCTAATTTTTGGAGCCAGTCAGTGTACAAGATTTAACTTTTCAGTGACAGTACTTAAATATATAGCATTTTTCTACATTTCTGAAACCGGGGTCTCAACACACACACACACACACACACACACACACACACACACACACTGGTGCCAAGTGAGATTGTAGAATGGAATGATGAGTTATAGGTTAGATTTGCTGTTCTGTGAAGCTGTTAAACTTGGTGGTTAAAGGCAAAAGGGGCATTAATCTAAATCTCACGGAGAGCTTATTTATAATCTACTCATTCTAGTAGGAAAGTTACAATAAAATAATTTGTATTATCAATTTTAACAAGTATTCACACTTGTTAAAATTGATAATACAAATTAACAACTGATTGCAAATAGAACATTTAGAAAGATTTTTTTTTTTTTTTTTTTTTTTTTTTAAATTTCAAGTACAACTTAATGTGTATTTTTTTTTAATTATTTAATTGGAATATAAAATGAATCATAAATTATTTATTTGCAATGTTCCCATTAAAAAAAAAATATCTATACAGAAAATTCTGTGACTCCCATATAGCCATACTTTGATTGAAATCTTCCCCAAAATTTGGTTTACAAACAGGTAAGGAGGTACAAAGTAGACTTGGTTTTTATCAGGGTGCATAAAAATGGTAAAGTAAGATTTTTGTCAAAGTATTTTACCAAACAGCTTATTCAAATTTCATTGATTGGTTTGCAGAATTGAACAAAATGTAAAGTTTGTAAATCTCGCTGTTAGCAATAACTTCAATAATACTAAATACTGTGAGGATTTCAATATGCATCAGCGTGTTGCAAAAAATTCTAGTTAGAATAAATTTCTAGATGCATATCTCTAAGACTTAATTTAAGATTAAGTATCTTTTATTATATACTGATTTTCTTGGTTTAACATCCTCACCTTGGTTCTTTGTTCATTATCAGTACAGCATTCACGGTTCGGTTATAATCTGATACCAATCCGAAAAGATTGTGTATATATTTCAAAAATTCAGGCAAAAACAAAAGCATGTTGAATTGCTATGTGATAGTTATCCTCTTGTCTGGCAGTGAATACTGTACAATCTCTCCACAGACAAGGATAAATCTGAAGGTAGCAGAAATTTAGTTCTACAGAAGGATACTGAGAATTCTATTGATGGAACGCGCAGGCAATATAAATCTTAAAGAAAATTGTAACGAAAAGAACATTTTATACTTAAAAATCAAGATAACAAATTTCTTGGACATAATGAGGAAGGAAGGCTTGTAAAACTCTCACTCACATGGCATATTGAGGGTAAGAGAAATAGGGGAAGGCAGAAGGCCATCTACTCAATGAATAGATGTCAGAATGGGGGAGGTTTGACAAATAGAGAAATGCTGCTCAGGGGCACATGGGATGGGAAGTTGTGAAGAGCCATGATTGCCAATGTCATGAAAGGACATGACACAAATGAATAAGTCTGAGGAAATCTGTATATTAATTCCTCATCTGAAAAAATAAAAATTATTTTCTAACATTTACCATCTGAGAGCAAAAACTAATTTATCACTGAGGCTTTTCCATAGAAGTAAACATTTACTGTTAAAATGACTTAGAATTTTCATTAACCTTTTATTAGGCATTTCCTTCAATTTTAAGCATGTAATAAAGAAATAAATGTATTTGAAAGACAAATAATAAAGGAAGAAATTCACTACTGAAACAGTACAAGAAAAAAAAGTAAAGAAAACAATGTTACAATTCTTTTTCCTACAAATTTGAAAATACCCCATTAAAATATATACAGTGTAACCTGGATATAAGAGTTGTCGGGACTGGAGAAGAAATCTCTTATATCCGGGTTTGGTCTTTGTTTACATTAACACAGGCTCTAATTTGGGACCAGAGAAAATCTCTCTTATTCTCTTATATATATATATATATATATATATATATATATAAAGGATGTTGTTAAAAATGTTTGAATGATAGGGAAGGAAATCAACAATATAATTGGTTCACAGTAGAGATAAACAAAATGAACATTATGACTCTAAATACACTTCCTTAAATTTCACAATTTATATAGTCTTTCATAAGAAGTCATTAAGTCTGTTAAATTAAGTGTGATTAATAAAATTCTTTTTAAGTTATTTTCATATGGTATGAAATTTTCAAGTCAATATCTTGTTCCAGAATGATTATAAAAATATTTAGATGTATTTGATAATTGAAAACACTTGAATTTGTCTAATTAGTTTATCGTTTGTTTTTTTTTTTTTTTTTCTACTGGGGTAGATTGAAAGGTGGCTTTTTTTTTTTTCTAATTATTAACGTGTGTGTGTGTGTGTGTATATATATATATATATATATATATATAACACATGCACACTTTTAATGGAAGTGTCTCTTACAGACATGGACAAATGCCCAGAGTATAACATTCAAAATCCAGATATGGATGTGTTTAAGAAAATAAATTTTTTGCTGATAATGAATTTTTTACAAAAATTGTTTTTGTGATTTTTTTTTTTTTTTTTTTTTTTTTTTTTCTCTCCTAAATTTTGAATCTTTTAAAATTCTGTATTAATTTTGGCTGTTTTGATGATGTTTTAAGTAAAAACCATATTTACTAATCATAAATAAAAAAGCTTAATACGAATGATCAAACACCAATATTTTGAATTTTTTTTACTAGCCTATAAATGTTTTTTTTTTTTTTTTTTTTTTTTTTAAGTATAGGCAATCATACACAACATTATCTGAAAATACAAGCAATGATTATAATAAATTTAAAGCCAGAATCTCTATTAGATTGCTGGGGTGGGGATTAAAATGGGTGCTCATGTCATTTTCTTCATTTATGTTTTACAGATAATCTTCCCAACTTAGACCAACATTAGACTTGTCATCACCTTGTCAAACATGTCAACACAGTTATTGTTGGTTAAAAACACAGCTACTTTCAGTTTAAGAAATGCATTTTTGCAATATTAAAGTGAATATTTATTTCAAATCAAATTATGCTTTAAACTGGCTAATGTTCAATAAAGTTTCAGAAAAGATTTTTTTTTTAATGAGAAATACATTGCAATGAAACGGAAAAAAAAAAAAAGGTATGGCTACTAATCATCAATTTTAGCAAAAACAAATTCTTTCCAGTCAATTTCAATTAGTTTTTGAAATGCAGTAAAGTATTTTGCTTATTGGAAATATTAAATTTAGTCTGGGCTTTAAATTAAAACTAAAATAAAAGCCTCAATGATTTTTCATTGCATTTTTTTTTTTTTTTTTTTTTGGAGGACCATTATATAAATAAATACAAGTAAAAGCTAATTGATGGTACCTTCAGCATCCTGACTCCATAGATGGACCCTTCATGAATCACTCTGACCACTCGTCTTGGGGTATGAGTAATTAACTGCTTATACTTCTTAATTTTTCTTTTATATGTACTCTTCATTGGTGCAAGTTTTTTCTCCATAGTGTATGTGCATGTCTCTTTTGGTAAGTTGTCTACTGGTTATACCAACAAAGTTGGATTTTCTTTAACTCTCACACACACACACATATATATATATATATATATATATATATATATATAAAGTAGATATTGAGGTCAGTTCCCTACAGTGACAGCCTGTTTCATGCTTAAATGCAATCTTTAGACATGAAATACTGTTGCTGCTGGGTGTTGACCTTAATGTTAACATATGCTCTATCCCTGCTATTATGCACTTTAATCCATACATATCGCATTACTTAAAACTTTTTATCAATCACGCACACACATAATCTATTATCTATATAATAATATTGCTCTGTTACTTACTTTGATCTCTTTAGATTATGTCCTCCTTGGAATTATCCCTACCAATTGGTGTGTGTGTGTGTGTATGTATTAAATTCTTGACAAATAACACTGACATCTCATTATAACAAATATATTTACCAAAAATACACAAATATCTTTTAGTAATGAGTAAGTTTATTGAATAAAATTGCCATTGACTTCCACCACAGCCCCCAGATGGCTTCAGAATCTCCTGCAACTCTTCTGGATGTTCTCCTTGTTTAAGTTGATGAATGCTGCCATCAGTTCATCTTGGGTGTTAAGTTTTGTTGGTCTCTCACTCAACTGCACCCCACACATAATAATCAAGTGGACTGCAACCTGGGAGTTAGGTTTTACACAAATATTTATATTTCAACATGATCTTCCTTGTCAATATTTTGTGGTAAATGATAATTGTATTGTTCAAACATTATACAGTGAAAATTTCAGATCAAAATTCACCTAAAAGCCATATATATCCTTATATATCTGGCATTAAAATACAGCCTTGTTTATTATTGCAGTGCCTTCCAAAACTACTAGAATCTTCTGTATTATTAAAGTAAATGAAAGCTTTGGCAATTTAATAAGTCCTATCTATGATAACACAGACAAAACATTTTGTTATCAATTTTAACTATAATCAGTTCTTGCATGTTCCTTCATAGCTAAGGTTTTTGCTAGTTCTGTATTGCAGAGTACAAAAATGTGATTATTAATTCTTTTTTCTTGGTTGGTGATGCGAGTACAAGGGTTGCTCAACAGATTTCTGTGGATGTGTGACTGCTAATCAGCATATTACTGATCGATCAATGTTGAGATTGATCTGAAAGGATTTACTATCTCCCTATGGTATCAGTTCAGTAATTTACCAATTCCAATGACAGTGTAACATCATGTAGGTAGAATGGGGGTGGAAGCAGGTATTAATCAGTATGTATCAGTCAATATTTGCAAAGACAATTGGATAAATTTGCATAGATGCATTAACAGCAACTGATTTGACAGTAGCTTAACATTTATTAAATAACTATCAATATGCCTAATCCTATAACCAAGACATGTTCTCAGTACTGAGAGCTCACTCAGAAGTTAAGTTGAAGGCATTAGAATCTATTTATATTAAGTCCTGCCAGTCAGCTCTCTGTAAACAGGAATAGTTGTTAGGCTTAAATGTAATTTGCCTTTTAATTGTTGTATATTTATTATATAACATCCTATCTTTGGTGTTTATTTTAGTTGATGTGCACATTTCTCATCCTTGATTAAGTTCTGATGCAAGAAGATCAATAAATTGGTTAATCTGTGTTTTGCTTTTTCTTTTTTTTTTATTTTGATATTACCACTTTGCAGTAATTCAAATTTTCATTTTCCTTTTTGTTTTAAAATCTCCATTTTTATAGCTATTATTTTTTGTACCCATATTAAAATATTTTAATTTTTCTCTTTTTTGCTTGTAAAATTTCTGCTTGGATTTCTGGATATTTATATTTTGCATGTTACTTAACCAGGATTTAATCGTTTATGCAGTGGTTCTCAACTGGGGTCCATATGACCTCTGGGGTCCACAGGAGTCCATTTTAAAATGGATAAGTTATTTTAATAGTGTACATTTAATGTTATATAGAATTTAGTTGTGAAATATAAGTTTATTTCCATTAAATTAATTTTACTTCAAAATAAAGCATATACATTTACTATTTCTATTCCTGAACTTATCTATTAGCAAAAAATAAAATAAGCATTTTTTTTTTTTTTTTTTTTTTTTCATTGAATGGTTATGGGGGTTCACAAAAAAATTAAGAATAAAAGTTGTCTGTGGGTAAAAAAAGGCTGAGAACCACTGTGCTAAAGTAATCATGGGCATTCTTTGAGATTCTAATCTAGTAAGCGGTTTTTCATGATTTGCAAATGTACCAGTTTATTACTTCACATTTGGCCATAGTATATCAGAAAAATTTCATCAAAATTTAGTAATATTAGTATAGTCTTTAATTATTTGTAGTTATTAGTTCGAAATATTTTTATCCATGTTAATTTGAAAGTATCATTCAACTGCTAGTGCTATGTTAAAGCATCTGTTATTTAGATAGTGTTTCAAAAAATTGCCATTTAAACGTAACTATCTGAGTAACTATATAGTTTAGGTAAATGAAACTAAACTGGCTTATTGTTGAGCAAAATGAGATTTGTTTGTCAAAATTTAAATGAGAAATTCAAAGTTATATAGAGTTCATGAATGTGTGCTGCTTGTGACAGGGCACACGTCCAGTCAGTAATCCAGCCTTCCTCTTTAATCTTTTTGTGCCATGTCCAAATCTGCATTGCTGTGGGCCCATTTTTAGTAAATTCTTGCAAATGCACGCTGCAGTCTCGTTTGAGCATACCTTAACACGCAAAACGTCTTTACTTTTCCAATGGATGACATTTCTATACCTGAAAGGAAAAAGCATTAAGCAGAATACCGAGTTGTTTCTACACCTCTGTGTATAAAACTCTGTGACCTCCATTAATCTATTCATCACACCTTCTAAAATAGCCATACATTGAACAATCAAATAAAGTTTATTCCTAAACCATCTGAATATACTTTTGAATGGACAAGTATCCAGTTTCCAGTTCACCCTGCTTTCATGGGAACTATAAACAAATCACAAGGCCAAATGCTTCAAAAAGTTGGAATTTGGCTACAGAAAAAAAATATTTATGCATGACCAGTTGTATGTTGCATGCTCAAGAGTAAGAAATCCTAAGAATTTATTTTTCACTGTTAGAAAGTAAAAAAGGAAAAAAATTTCTTAAAAAATATTGTTTACCATAAAGTCCTATAAAATTAAATTATTAAACTGCAAAGTAAGGTTTTTGTCAAACATTTTTTTTTTTTTTTTTTTTTTTTTTCAAACAAATTGGCTTATTCAAATTTCATCGATTGGTTTGTAAAATTGAATGAAATGTAGAGTGAAATGTAAATCTTGACAAAAAAATGTTAGCGATAACTTCAACAATACTAAATACTGAGAATTTCAACATTCGTCAGCATGGTACTATAATTTGAGATCATTTGAACAAGAATGGGTTAAGTTATTAGATTAAGAAATGATACCAATTTTTCTGAAACACTGTATGTATATTTTTTGTTTTTCAACTCAGATGGTTATTCTGCCATCAAAGACTGAAAGCATATTCTTTATTTCTCAGTCTGTGTTGCAGAGGATGACAGAATACCCATCTGATAGTTACAATAAAACAGATGTGATGGAAGGAATGCTAGTTTAAACAAAATTAATATAAAAATCTTTTTATGGTTTGTGATATTATCTTCACACTAATTTTCAAATATAGCAAAATTTTGAAAATGTATCTCTTTAAACTATTAACCATAGCAATTAAGAATAAGTAAACTTGACATTTTTCTGATACTAGAATTTTTTTGCCACACTCTGAAGCTTGTTGAAATCCTCACAGTATTTAGTATTGTTGAAGTCAGGGCTGTTGATTTGTGGCGTCAGAAGCAAAAAAGGGCATCACTGGAGTCAGAGCCAGTAAAGCTATACCGACTCTAACTCGGTTGAATTTACCCTGTATGTAAAACGTCTTAGATTATAGCATTTTTATTTATATTGTTATTTCTTTTATATCCTTTCAAAGATTTTGTCTCTAATTCTGTTAGAAGATATTGAAGAATGAATAGGTATGAGATAAAAGCCACAATATCTTTTATCTTTTTATATAAACCCGTTATAATGATATAGGCCTACTCAAGTTAGGCGTGTATGCATAAGTTTTATAAGATTTTTAGGCCATAATCACTTAATTACATAAAGAGGAGTTGAAGGTGCCAAAAATAGGACTCAAAGGATTTTTTTTTTTTTTTTTTTTTTTTTGACTCCACAGCTCTTGTTGAATTTATCACTAACATTTTTTGTCAATTTACAAACTCAACATTTCCTTCAATTTTGCAAACCAATCGATGAAATATAAAAACTTAAAATATTTCTGGAGCCAGGAAGCGTTTGTCCTTGGGATTAGTTTATAGTTCTTGCAAATGCAGAGTGAACTGGAATTTTGTATATAAAAAAAAAAACTTAAGATATGTTTTTTATATATATATATATATATATATATATATATATATATATATATATATAACCAAGTGTATGATTGGTGTATACGGAATAAATTCCAATCTCCAACGATTACTATTCTTAAGAGTGCTCAATACAGAGTAGAGCAAATATAATTATTTATTTAAAAATTGTAACATAAGTATGTTATAAAATCACTACAAAAATAGCCATTTTGTTTTAACACCTTTGGTGTCTTATCAAGTGATGATATTGAATGTAGATTGTAGAATGAAGGTTTTAAAAGGTTCAAATATAATAATATATATAATTATTAATGAAAATTTTTGTACTAAGCTATACACTCTAGTAAAACCAACTGTACTTTAAACCCCCTTGCACTTTCACTTTTACACAAGATTTGGTTTCAATCGGTCAATGAATGGCTAACAGAAGTCAGAGAATTTTATATATAGATTAATCAAAATTATTACTTAGGTTTTTTTTTTTTTTTTTTTAAGTAGTGTAATGTTGAGTAGGAAAAAACTTGTGTGTGCATTGATGGATATCCTGATCAGCCATGTGTATCTACATTCTCTTTGATTATATTCTCATTTGTTCTGTCTGTGGCGCACGTATGATTTTAACCTTTATACACTATATGGTCCTGTACAAAGTCTTTATCCTCAGCATTCCTATGTGGACTCTTCCCACTCTGTTTCCCACTCCACTCCATGCCAAATGTAATATTTCACAGGAATCTCATGCCCCTCTGCTTGATGGCTTAGGTCGGAGTTGCCACTCTAAAATCAGCAATGAATATCACCTGCATCCCATTAATAGGCCTTCTTAGACAATAAGATTATCTGGCATCTGTTGAGAAGGATACCACACCCTCTCCTGTTATCAGCCATTGACTTCATTGCTTCACCCTAACATTTAAAATATCCTTTGTTTATCAGTTTCTGTTATAAAAACATTTTCTGCATTATTACAGGAACATGGACTTCTTAGTATGTTTTTTACAAAATTATTTAAAATCCAAACAAAATGGTAGAACTGTTTTGATTTAAATTAGGTTTATCTGATTAATTCCTTTTTCTCTTATCAACACTCTGAAAATATTAAAGGTCTATAATCAAAAGTTTAAAATATCTTTAATATTTTTTTGTTATGCCACGTCCCTTGAGGACCAAGATCAGAGGTTGCCAACCTTTTTTTCACCTCCCCACCTATATAGTCTGGCAATGTGCAGGTGGTGTAATAGATAGCTGTTCAGAATGATAAATTTGAGAGAGTAGTTCAAATTAGTTGAGTTCATTACATTCTGTTATGTGCAAATATCCTTGGGAAATGTATGAATCTATTTCTTCTCCCTCCAGTTAAATAGCAGGACTGAAAAGTTAACTGAAAAAAAATCATTCTAAAAAATTGTTAATGCAATATTCATTGTCGTACATAAAAAAAATCTTACAAATGTTCTGGCTTTAAATGACCTAAGGTTGATAAACTATAAAAAATCAAATCATCAACAAACTTCTAGACTGACTGCCACCCAGACCTAGACCATCTATTTTAGGGAGTGGGGAGAAGATAGATTCATGCCTTTCCAGTGTCCGGAATTTAAACTTAGCTTATTGATCGCACTTTCTACACTGATGACCACTATGCTCTATACACAAACACACAGCACTGGGAATCATGACAAATTAACTAGATAGAATTACCTGATATGAGATTTCTCTTGTAGGAACAGCAGAATGAGAACAATCTATCCCTGTTAATTGAATAAAGGGTTTGGTAAATAAAGTGAATGTAACAAACAAGACTGGAATTTGAACTTGGATTGCCAATTCCACTTTCCACACTGATAACCATTAAGATTTGAAAATTAAGAAAGAAGTGTGATGGAAGGCAATCATAGTTGTCTGCCCCTTGAACTACTTGACTATAAAACAAATGGTTGTATCTTACTTGGCAGAAATCAAAATGCGTTGATAAACTTCACTACAAGTTTCAATGTTCATCTGTTTTTCTTTACAGGAAGATAATGGAATTTTAAGACTTAGTCACCATAGAGAAGAAAATAAACTTCTTAGATTTGACTTTGCTATACTTGTGGCTGGGAAGACTGCAAATGTAGAGTTGATGAGACTCCTTACTATATGGGAATTAAAACTAATTTCATTTGAAGCTAAATAACCATTTCTATTGGTTGTTTAAAACTTCAGTTACCATTTAAATGTCTATTTTTATGCTTATGTTAGTTTGTTGGTCATCTTTTAAACTTTTAAATAGACACAGGAGAGTTCCAATCCCTCAGGATTTGACCCTCTGCAACCACAAAGCCTTGGTGTCTGGCCAAATGACATACCAGTGATTCAAGCAAGATAAAATTAGATCTTTTTACATGCCAGCTATTTAAGTAGTCATTTTTGTTTAGACTTCAATCAGTGACTTGTTACTTTAGTAAGTAAGAATGACTCTCTCGGCTTTCACTCTTTAAATTTTCTGAAACATTTTTTCTTTTCAAAAACATACTCTGTATGGCAAACTGCCATATGCCTTCACCAAAGGCACATGAATTATTTTAATTATTTTTAGAATAAAAATGAGTTCTTATTTATCATTACACAGCTTTTCATAATTTTTGTCATTCCAAAATAATTAAGCTTCTTTTTTTTTTTTTTTTTTTTTCTTCTTTTTCCTTTTTTATTTTATTTAAAAAAGTGTTTTTATTAAACTAATAAATCACTTTTTAGACAGGATTATATACTGCACTTAGCTTTTTTAAAACTAACTTGTCTTTTTCTAGTGGTAATTTTTTGTTATATACGGAGAAGGCACGGAGTAATGGATAGTGGCTTGGATTGAGGAATTAGACAGCCGAGTTTGAAAATTCCAGTTGAATCCATTACATTCACTTATATGCTAATACCCTTGGGAAAGGTATGAATCCTCTTCTCCTCCAGCTATGAGTAAAAAGCAGAACAGACTGGGTTCTATAGCCCTGGATGGCAACTGGTCTAGAAGAAGGAAAACTCTGAATTCAAAACCTTCGGAGGGTTGTTTGGAGACCTTCTAGCACATAGTGCACCAGGTCTTTGTATTCGGCTCTTCAAAAAGTGTGGATGGTTCTGCACAAAACCTTCACCGCTATAATCAAATCTCATGTGCTGGTGTTGAGCTGTTGGTTCCTAGGTACTTATCTGCTTGACCCTTATACATTGAATTTGACAGGAGTTGAGTATATATATATATATATATATATATATATATATATATATAATTTTTCCACCATGGAATATGTGATTGAGCAGTGCTATATTGAGTCTAATTCGCTACCTCTTCATCACCGAGACCCATTGGTATGACGTTTGCCTGATAACGTAACTGTCCAGGTTTAAATTCTCGGTAGTGGATGTGCACTGCTGATAAGTCCCAAATATAGGATGAAGCAGCCATTCAGTGCTTTCTGCATTCTGTTGAGGTTTCTTATACTTTCGATGAATTACTTGATTATAATTATCTCAAATCCTTCTAATAATTTCTATCACACACATATATATAATGCAGTCATAGGTCGACTGCTGTTGAAATTATAATCATTGTGAACTCCATGATCATGTTGATGGCTGTATAGTATGTGATATGCTAGGGCTACATATGGTTCTGAATTTAGTTTTCCTTCTCCTAGACTTGTTGCCAACTATAACTAGATATTTAATCCATAGCTGAGGGGAGAAGAGATGCATTCATAAGGGTATTTGCATAAAAGTGAATGTAACAAACCCAGCTGGAATTTGAACCCTGCTTGCAGATTTCTCATTCGGAGCCATTAACCACACCACCTGCACAGCCATATGCTTGATATACATTAAAACAATGATTTTTAAGAGTTTAATTTTGGTCGAATTGCTTCAGAAATTTCTTGGATGAAGATTGGTGTCATGTTAGAAATTTATAAGTTCTTGACCAGGGGTTCCCAAGTAGTCAAATTACTCCTCTCCACTAGGGGGGTCAATAAATATATCATGGTGGCTTAGGATTAAAACTTTCCAACCAAATATCAATGACCTTGCTACTGCTTATCAAATGCATCATCCCCATTAATGATGTCATCCAATTCAATTAAAAGGTATATTCATTTATTTTTAATGCCTATTATTACCTATATTATTTATGAAGAAAAATAATTATAATAATGGGGAAAATTCTGTTCTTTAAGCAGTGTTAACAAGACTTCTTTTAACTTAAGAGCTTTTCTGAGGTAACAAAAATCTTCAAGAATCGGTAAGGAGAGTTGCAACTTAACTGAAGTTATTGCTTTAATAAGCCTCCTAAAGGTTTCTTATGTTAAATACTGATATGTTAGCTAAATATCACCACCTATTGATCACTGGTAGTGGAAATCCAAAATAAAGGGGAAAAAAATAGTTCAAATACTGTTATGTCAAATGCTGGTGGAGCTATGTCTAAATGAGTTATTCAAAAATAGGGAAAACAATGGCAGCTCAAATTATGCCCTGTCAAATGAAATTCAAGTTGAAAACAAACCAAAGAGATTCTCCTCAATTCTCTCACTGCCTTGCTGGATAATCTTGGACAAAGTCTCAGACTAAGTGAATTGCAAATCATGTTAAACAAATGCTCTTGCTGTCTAAGATAAAAATGAATTGTGAGTAAAAAATTTTTGTCAGGCTAATTCCATAAATAATGAAAACCAGATTTATGCAAATGAGGTCATTTTGATAACTGCAACAATAACCAAGGTGCCAGCAAACCAACCTAAAATCAAATTAAATGACCTTGCCTTGTATTTAGAATAATTCTTATAGATGAAATGTGCTGGTTTTTTTTTTTTTTTTTTTTTTGTTTTTTTCCCCCCCCCCTCCCCCCCACACACACACACTGTAATTTGAAAATGACTTCCTTTTGCTTGGGTTAAGTTGTGATAACCAGTTTAATCAACTTGGTAGTTTGGAACATTGCACTTGGTTTTGACACCACTTAGGCAAATCTCCAAGTGCTTCTTTTTCTAAAATGTTTCTATGTATTTTCTTTACTGGAGTTTATTATTTCACCAATTAGCTCATCAATTACACATTACCTTCTTTATATCAGTATTGAATGTTTTGCTATAAGCAATTGTCAGCACAGAATTAAGTACCTTTTGCCAGATGGTAGACCTTTCCCTTTACTATTCCTGATAAAATTGAATGTTTTGCTTTCTGTTATAAAAACATCAAGGGTCTTCAAGCACTATCATCTGTAGCTTCCTATTTAAAACCTTTCCTGATATCATTTTTAGTACCATGTCCCATCAATAGGCAGTCATGGCTCTCTATATATTACTTTTCTTTATTATCTATGACTTGTCATGATGCTTTGCAAAGAATTTTTTGTCTGATCCACATTCAGTAGTCTATTACTAATGACATAAAAGAATACAAAATCAATAAGACCTTCATGAATCTTGGTATTTACAGTAGAGCAGAGTTTTTCAAACTGTGGGTCTCAACCCTGGGTCGCAAGATAAATAAAATGGATCACAACAAAAAAGAAAAAACGCAAGTGAGAGCAAAGTGCAGAATCTAAACAATTTTAAATGTTGCACAGCACTCGTAAATCATCACTAGTTTTTCACCAAGGTAAGTTTGTATTATATTTTATTTCATATATATATGTGTATGTATATGATCTGTTGAGAGTTCTATGTGAAAAGACAGAGCAAAAGTTATATAATGACAAACACACACCTAAAAACCATAGGTGACATTTTATTTCATAGAAGCCAATAAAACATGGCTTCAAATCCTCAGAAGCCATGTTTTCTCGGCGTCAATAAAATAAAATTAAGTGTTTGTCATTTCATATAAGTGAACATTGAAGTCAGAGGTGACAGGCTGTTTCATGCTAGACGCAGTCGTCAGGCCACCCTGACAATTGCGCCTAGCATGAAACAGCCTGTTGCCTCCGAGTGTTGACTTCAATGTTCACTTTATATTTACATACGCTCAATCTCTGATATTGAGCACTGTATCCCATAAACCTAGCACACCTTCAAAATATATTTCTTCATATTTTTATATATGTGTGTAGTCTGTTTTCATTGAGTTTATGTATCTTGTTTAGGGTTAAGTATAAGGCGGAATTTTCACTACTGAATAAAAAGGCTCTTTTATTGCTATTGCCTTTTACAACTACTTACTTGAGTGAACTGGGATTTTTCACATTATTTCAATTTAAGATGAAGGACAGAAATAGGCTCAACACTGCACTTGATATGCGTGTAGCATTGTCTTCCTATGATCCCAATTGGAATCAGCTGCTTATGAACAAACGCATCCATCTCATTAAATGACAATTTTTTCAAATATTATTTACATTACCTTTGTATCAGAATTTCTTTAAATTACTTTTTCTAAAAGTAATTTTATATTCATACAAATGGATAATACAAATAGATACATGCAATACCAATATGTATGGATTATAAGAAATAATAAATTGTCAATGGTAAATAAATGAACCTAGTGAGCAGTTTGTCTTTGATTTATTACATGTACGTATATTGGGTCACAAGGTAAAAAGTGGTTCTTGTGGGCTGCCGTAAAAACAAATTTGAAAAATGCTGCAGTAGAGCACAGTTTTACTTGATTATTTTCATTAATATAAATATAAAACTTAGCTAAGTTTAACCTTCATAACTGCTGAGGATTGTCAAAAGGACAGATTTTCTCTTATTACTGTGTTGTATGCCCTTGGCAGTGATTGTTTTAAAACTCTATTTTTAGAATTTTAATAAAACTCTGACATTAAACTGGATTTATGCATTTTTATTTTTATTTTTTTTATTTATTTTTTTTTTCTTGATTTGGCAACAAAAATATTAAAGCCTAATTTATTTATCAGATGATTTACAAGAATAATTTTATATTTACAGAATTCTAAAAATGTGAAGCAACTATAATGCAATGTTTATCTTTTTACTATTTTATAATCTTTTAAATAAACAATCTAACAAGTAGTAGCTTTTAAATTTATAAAAATTTCTGATGAAATATACAGTAATAGCAATGTCAAGAGAAAAAAAATGTCCTTTTCACACATCTGTTTTTTGGAGGGTGGGTACAGACTATTTAATTTGTATATAGTCTATAAAATGGGGCAGCATGGGAATGGAACCAAAGCATAAAAAAAAATCCCTTTACATTTCATAACACTGTTTATACATATACCCTGAAAGTAGTTTTATATAAAATTTAATAAATTTTGTATACATAGATACAGGTAATGATGCTAGTCATGTAATGCTCACATGGATTTTTAAATGGTGAATCCACATAAAAATGTTTTGTACTTTCTGTACATGTACAAAAAAATATCACTACTTACAAAAATATATAAATGCAAGAATTTTCAAAATTTTGAATACCTTTTTACAAAGTTCAAAACGCCTGGTAAGTAATACACGAATGGAGGTGTCGCTGTGACAGTTGCTATGTAGCTGGACTAGGGGACTCTCATTCAAGGAAGACGAGGTCACTTACAACAGCTGCACATCATTTTGTAACCTTCTCAGGGCTTTCTGAAATGTTCCATTTATGGCAAGTCATGTTAGCTCCTGAAAAACTTTCAGATTTTGGTGACATTTTCTATGTTAATTATAACATTTCCAAGAATGAATTTCCCATATTAATGATAATAATTCGAAAAATTATATTTAAAAATTCACATGTGGAAAAAAAAAAAAAACCTAATGATAGTTATATTTTTAAGGAGGAGGATAAAAACAAATTGATGAAGAAAAAATGTGCCTATTCTACAAGGGAACTTCCTCCTCAGCAATGGAATAAAATATTTCCATGATATAGAATATATTCCCAATATGGCAAAATTAAATTACTGTATTTTCTGTATTTGATTGATTTTGACATCTCCTTTGTGTAGCTTGCATCTTGTGCTACCCCTTTTGCTAATGGCAGTACATTGTCTTCTTGCAGTCAATAGATTTTTTCTTATTTTCCTCCACTAGAGGACCCTGCAGTTTTCTTTCTGTGTCATCTGCTTATCTTCTGTGTTTACCAATTATGAATCTTGGTAGCTTTGCCACTTAAAGTATCAGTTGCTAAATAGGGAGTTGGTCATTTTGAATTTTAGTCATGGTTATTTTTAGAATGCTAATAGTATCTCTATCAACAAATGTGTTGTTTTTTTTTTTATGTTGTCCTTTTAACAAAGTTAAAATAGAAAATATACAAGCATTTAAAAATGCCTTTTTGATGTTAGTTTTAATTCAGCACTTAGAAGAGTATTATTTTGTCTCTGGAAGTCTGCTTAATTTTCAGGCACTAAATTTTCAGAAATCCTTTAAAGTGTAACTCCTTTTCCACTCTAGATCTCCTTTCCCAGAGATGCAACATTGTTACCCTATTGTTATTTCCTTGGCAAATGTGCTGACGTGCTCCATTTTTTTAGTTTTGTACCAATTCAGACCTTTACAGTTAAAACCCACCATGCTACATCTGCAGAGTTGAAACACTCACATTCCCTTTGCATTTTATTGGTAAGGAGGAAGTTCAACTCAAACGGCTTCTTCCCTTGTAGAACTGGCATATGCAGGGATACTTTCCTGAATGAAAACTCAAGTTCAATCATTATCTACCCTCCTTATCCTCTTAATCTTCACTTCCTATTTCTCCTTTTATATTGATATCACACACCTCATTCAGTAACCCTCTAGATTAAGTGGCTCTTGAGCCTTGTATTTTTTTTTTTCTAAAATCCTGAGTAGATTTTACAGCAGATTATTGCTTTAGAAAGAATCAATTCCTAAAGACATGTAAACCTAGGAACTGAATAATTATTCCAAACTTTGGCTCTTCATTAATTTGTTTATCCGCCTCCTTTAAAATGACGACTTGTTTTCTGTTCTTGCTAACATTATATTTTTGCACATGTGAATTTTTAAATATAATTTTTTCAATTAGTATTGTACTGTGCTCTTACTTTTTTTTCTTTTTTTTTTTTTCTCTTAGTTTTGTAAACATCTTGGAGCAATGAAACGGAACTACTGACATCAGGTGTTGCCAGCGCAAGAAAGATAACGAGTTATTTCTCTTATACCGGTGATATTAAGTTAGATATTATGAACAAAATATAACAATGATTGTTTTACACACACACACACATATATATATATATATATATATATATATATAAAAGTGAACATAGAAGTCAACATTAGAGGTGACAGTCTGTTTCATGCAAGATGCAATCGTGGCCTGATGATTGCATCTAGCATGAAACACTGTCACCCTAATTTGTGTTGAACTTATGTTCACTTTTATGTTTACACATGCTCTTTTGATGTTGAGCACTTTATCCCATAAATATAGCATTTTCTTAAGACTATATATATATATATATATATATATATATATAATTTCAATAAACGTGCAATCAATTTACAAATTCATGAATTATTCACACAAAAACAAATGCAAAGGTTAATGATTTAATTGGCGAAATCCATCGCTGTAAACAATTCAAATAATATACAAAAACCTCCGAATCCATTATGAATGAAAAGATCCTTGTTTCTATAAATTTCTGCAATTAGTTCTTATTTTTTACTACAAGCTTTTGTCTGTTCCTACAGACATCTTCAGGTATGGAATAGATGTTGTTCTTGTTTTTTTCTCTTAGTAATAAGAGGACAACGAAAATATATGTATTGTTGTATCCGAAAATGCTATTGGAAATGAGTTATTGTTTTTGAGCGCTCCAGTAGCAACGCTGAGTTTGATTTTAAATTTTTTACAGTTATGCGTTCATGTACATATATGGTGATAAACAAATTTTTACTGGTAAATTTTCTGTCAAAGTGGCATGAACTATATTGTTCAATAATTACAGTAATGTCGCACTTATTATCCAAAAGGAGGTTTTTGTATATTATTTGTATTGTTTGCGACCATGGATTTCTCGCCAATTAAATCATTAACCTTTGCATTTGTTTTTTTGGTTCGTATATAATTCATGAATATATATATATATATATATATATTACCTTATGCCAAAAGTGTGACAAGTAAGGTAATATATATATATATATATTTATTAATATATACGTTATAGCTCTCTATTACTACGCTGAGCACTGTTGTGTTAACATCAAAAATTAAATAACATATTTATTTGTAAATTTATATATATGTGATCGTGTGTGTATAATGAAGGTCATTCTGAACTGACTCTATTCTGGATACTCTCATATGAATGCAGGTGTTCCCCGAGGCTCTATCCTAGGTTCTTCATGATATTGAGTCTAACTGGGGCAACATGTGACACAAGGTCAGTTGTTTATTGTGGGTTTCCCGAGCCCATGGGCTCGGCCCAAAAATATGCCTGTTTGAACCCACATCAACGAGTTCAGGGCCAGTTTTACCTCCCCGAAGGAGACTCTGCCCTTCGGCATAGCCTCCTTCGGGTTCCTCTCCGTCCGAAGACAGAGAGTTGAACCGATCAGTCGCTCAGAAAGTGAACTACTGACTCACTAGGTTCTTCGCTGTTTCTGATCTTCATCAATGATTTTCCTGATGTCATCAGTTAGTTCTCGAGTAGGCACCTATGCAGATGACACTACCATTTACTCTTGTCCCAATAGTAAATTCAGCTGTGCTGATAAGTTAACCTGTCTGCTACTCCTGAAAAGGACCTCCAATCAGTGGTTAACTGGGGTAGAAAATCGCTTGTAAATTTTAATGCCTGCAAAACTAAACTGCTCTCATTTAACCACCATAGAGAAACTTCCCTGCCCGCCATCAGCATGGTTGATGCTCGACTCCAGGAGAGAGTCTTACTGTTCATTCTTGTTTCACATTTTCACCCAACTTGAAGTGAAACAACTACATTAAATCAATAGCTTGTATTTACTGCAAAGAATATATTAGTTGATTATGTCCTACAATAGCTTTTCTTTTTTTTCTTTTTTTTTTTTTTTTTTTTTTTTTTTTTTTTTAAGAATAAATTAAAATTAAAAATAATTTGATGTTAACTATTAATGTGTTATTAGATAAAATTAAGTAACATCTTTTTAAGAATTATATGATTTCTGTAAATAACTTTAATTTTACTATCAGACACTGACAAGTAGATACCATATCTGTCAAACTCTAAGCTGGGAAGAAAAGTTTATTTTTGAAATTTAATTTGTTGCTAGATAAAAAAATTTGGTTTTTAAGATTGATTTTTGATCAAACACTGTTGTTTCACCTACACAACCTCATTTGTATATTATTTAGGTTGACTACAAAATGGTTGTTTTAACTAAACTGGGAATCTTGAAACAAACTCTTATGAGATCCACATTTTGGTTGATTTCATGTCAAGGGCACTTAAGGTGAAACTTAGAAATATAAGAAAAATATGAATTTTTCTTAGGCTTCTGTAATTTTCTAAATTGGAATGATGTGTATCTTATTAGAAAAAGCATTGTTAGTCATTTTTATAACTAGTATTTCTTTCAGTTGCTTTTCAGCCCACTAGGCTATGCGCAGTAGTAAGATAATCTCTTGGCAAGACTCAAACCTGCATCTTAGCATAACTCATCTACATGACTTACAAGAGAATTATGGCTGGCTGAGTAAATTTATTCTGTATACTCCTTCATTTTTAATAATTGTGATAAAACCCATTGAAGTAGAGATGAAAGAAATATTAGTGAAAAATGAATAAGAATTGACAAGGCTTCATCTAATAATAATAAAATTCAAGATAATATTACTACTAGTGGGAAATAAATGCAATTGAAATGATAAATCCTCGTAAAAATATGGGATTGCATTTGTTTATAATTTCTCATTAGTTACTATGTAACAGTTAAAAAGTAATGTTTACTGCAAAAATCACTTTGTTTCATAAAAAAAGACTGAATCAAATTACATGGCTCATAATGCGTAGTTTTAAGTTGGCCTCTTTGTTGGTTCTCTAGTTTAAATATCTTTTTTTAAACACCACTTTTAATATCCAGATTTAGTGTCCTGTTTTTGTATAAAAAGTAATCAATCATGATAAAACAAGAAGAAACTTTGGTAATTTGCCAGTCAAAAAGAAACCTGTGCTCAACATAATGTGTTTTGTTTATAAGCTTCAGTCCATATCGTTCACTTTGTTATAGCAAGATTTCATAATTTAAAATTTATTGGATTTTGGAAAGTCGGGACCTAAATATATCATTATTATTATTATTACTGTTGTTGTTCCTTTTGGTGATAATTTCTACTATTACTGGCAAAAATTATGGAATCATCATTCTTAACCTTTAGCATTCTGTAGGTGACTATTTTTGCCAAGCAAAATGTTAGTGTTGCCAATGCAATTTTTTAATTTCTTGGTTGTGTAATCATATCCTTCTATGGCAACACCTAATTCAATCTAGGCTGAAATTGAAAGCCAGGTTAATGCAATTTCAAATATATAGAACTAATATCTAAAATTATATTTTGAAGGGATTTCACATACTTTAAAAGAGGAAGTAATATTTATAAATGATGAAGACTGCTAAATGTTAAAGAATATTCACTCACCATTTTTTTTAATTTGCAACAAATATACAAAGTAATGTTTTAAAAGTTTCTTGAAATAGCTCAAACAATTAAATTATTTAAATTAATTACATATTTTCCTGCTCAAATATGTTATGACCAACCAAAAAAATAAAATCCCAATTAGTATTGCTGCTTTTTGTGTTGATAACCTGAATTCTTAAAGGAAAGAAAATATTTTCCAACAAGGTGATTCCAACTTTCTTGTATGATGATTGACACATGAGCTTTACAGGTTGAAATATTATCATGTACCATTATATACACACACACACACACACTTCTCCTCTTTGCACCCACCCCCAATCAACGGACTTTGGATGCAATGTACAAAATCTGCAAGCAAAATAATAATAAAAAAAAAAAAAATCTGCAGGAAAAAGTCATATTAGTTCTCAAAGTGACCGTTTGGCAACGGTTGGTGGGCCTTTCAATTGTAAACAAAGTACAATACATTAACATGCAGGAGAAAGTAGCTGTGAGAAATCTATTATTTTTGTTATTTTGATTAATCTATCAATATTAAGTATATATGCCATATATACATGTTTATAGTATTTTCATTATGATCATAACTTCTGGTATTTACGATAGTGGTTTTATAACTCAAAAATAATCCCTTATCTATGAACAATTGGCTTTAATGTACCACCCATCCCCTTTCTTAGTCCATTTTATATATATATATATATATATATAAAATCACTTGGATTGAGATCTGTTTGCCAGCCGGCTTGCCATGGCATTGAGTTGATATGCTTTTCCAGATAAAAAGCTTTTACACTTTGTTTTTTTATGGCAAAGTGAATTTATCATTCTGGAAAAAAAATGACTTCTTCATCACAAACTTGTTTTCTATTGATGGAATGAATCTGCCCCAAATCTCAATGGAGACCTGAGTATTGACAGTTACAGTAATGATTGTGGTCTTCCCTCCAGTCTTTTACCTGACATGCAATCCAATATCCTAAATGGGGTGGGGGGGTAAAATAGCTTGTTTTCTTCTGGCAGTAATCATTGTTTTATTGGAATGGCATCAGAAAAACCTACCAGCATTATTGCAGATTCATGATTCATCATTGAATATCACTTTCATCCAATCATCCATAATCTAATTGCTTCTATATGAATTTGTTTTCTTCTGATAAATGTTACTATCTGTTTTTATTTGGCTTTTCTCTAGTCTCTTTAGTCAGTGTTTTTTTACAGTTCTGCAACAAATATTAACTTTTTACAAATTTTCTATTATAAATGCATATCATTTAGAGTTCTCATTCCTGACACTTTAACATCTATGGTGGTCTATGCATTTTCCCTTTTATAATTTTCCCGTTTTGTTTATACTTACACCAAATTTTAGACACAGCAGCTGAATGCGATCAACTAACATCTTTTAATGACATTCAGTGTTGAATTTCCTTTTATAATGTTCTCCATTGTTTCAATGGACAACTCTCTTGTTGATACTTACTTATCCACCCACAGTAGTCCTGGGTATGATGTTAACTACATCTGGTAGCAAGGCCTCTGATTGAGAGATTGGAGGTTTTATAAGGGTGGAACCACTTCTTAATTGCTGTTGTTCCCAGGTCCACCCTAACCCGGTGTGGTAGCATCTGTTAGGGTCCCAGCTATGGGCAAATAGTACCCCCCCTTCAAAACAAAAACAAAATATTATGAAAGTATAAAAATACACAAGATTACTACCAATACATTTTATCTGTATTTTAAGTCACGCAATTGCGTTAAAAATATGTAGACTTTGGCATTAAATAACCTATAGAGGTTGATATGCCACTAAACAAAATCAAACAAAAAATCTACCCACAGAGGTAGGATGTGACACAAGTTTGGTTTAATGTGGGGTGCTGTACATCCGGTAATGGGATATAGCACAAAGCCAGTTTAAAGTAGGAAGCCCAGGCATGTACACATGGGCCAAGTCCTAAAACTTCCTGGTCCCTACAACCAATGTTGTATCCGTGTTGATATATCCATCAACCATCTCTCTTTGGTGCGATTAGTGAGGTACTGCTACAGGATTAGAACGCCTGGGACTAGGCATTCTTCATTTATTTATTGAGTTCTGTCTGAAGACGGACACAATTTAGATAAAATGTGGTTTGCCCAAAGACTGATACTACACTTTGATCCCATATCTGCTCTCCTCCTTATAATGGCAGGATGTGACTATTTTTAATGTTGGGGTGCTCATATAAATTGCCCAGTCTCTGTGACCACTGTCACATTGGTGTCTGTAGCCACCAATTGTCTATCTTTAGTGCAATGAGTAAAGCTGCTGCAGGGTGGGAATTCCTGGTAAAGCTTTTCTGTAAACTGACCAAATACAGAAACATGGCAGAAAAGTAAAGAACAGATACTGCACTTTAGTCTAATCCCCAGAACCAAATAAGAATACCCATACTCTCACTTGCATAGAATGTGATAGAAGTTTTAAGTGGGATTTGGGAGTTGTACAAAAATAGCTTGAGCTCCCTTGGCACTTCCCTTTTGGAAATACTTCAGGTGCTCGGTAATAACTCCAGGGGACAGGTAATACTCCAGAGGGCAACCTCTTGAAGCTCAAGTTCAATATTCATTTGGCCCCTCTCTATGGCCAAGAGCAATATTTCCTTTCAATTATTTCAATTAGCCAATTTCAGCAACTTGGCTTACGGCCATATGTTGACACACACAGGTACTCGTATGATTACCGAAGTTAAACAATGTTGAGCTTTGTCAGTACATAAGAGAATGCCGACTGCTTTGATACTAGCTTGGATGTGCGGGTGGGGTAATTGGAATTGGAAATCTTAGAACAGTTTCAATTCCAATCAGGTTCATTAAATTCCCTTGCACACAAATACCCTAGGGAAAGGTATGAATCCACCTCTTCTCCCACCCACCCTCAGCTAGGATTTAATTAGTAGGACTTGTATCAGTAAAATCATTATCTCCAAAAAGTTCTTACAAACTAAAAATATTTTCTAGCTTTAAATAACCTGCAAAAGGTCGATAGGCAGCAAAAACAAATTAATTAATCAATTGAAAAACTAGAATTGGAACTCGGCTCCCCAATTTCCGATTCAAAGCCGTTATCCATTGTCACCCATTTAGGTAGTGACCAGGCTTGACATTGCTTAACTTTGGTGATTGTGTGAGAACCGTTGTTTTGAATTTTTCATTGTCACCACAGGTAGCAATAATTATTTAATAACTTGGGAACACTAGTTAATTAGTAAGACTTGTATCACTAAATCACTATTATCTCAGAAAAACAAATTCTTACAATCGTATTTTCTGGCTTAAAATAACCTACAAAGTGTTGATAAACCATAAAAAATAAATCAATGAATCAATTCAACAATTTGTATGCATTCTTTTAACTGCAGACAAATTTAAATTTGTGCTGGTGTTTATTTTGGAAATACAAATTACAAGGGGATTTGCATCATTTTTTTTCTCTCTCTCTCTCTCTCTCTCTCTACTTGATCAGTGAAAAATGTGATTAATTTAATCTAATTAGAGATCTTTTATGAAGACTGATTATTCAGCTTTTAAACAGAAATTGTTTTACCATTTTCCAGATTTGTTTATTTAGTGTAAAGTGTCAAAATGTTGGATGAATATCCACCAAAGTGTCGCAATTCCATAATTTTTGCTAGGGATTCTAATTTCATTGAAGCTGGAATACTTATGTATTCATATCTGTATTTTCTTTTAATAGCACTTTCTTGTGGTGCCAAAAATCTAACATTATATTTGGCTATCCAAAACATTATTTTCTGTTCATAATTAATTTGGCTGTTATTCAATTATACATGAAATGCTTTTCTCTTTTTTTATGTGTACGCGATCAGCAGTTGCCATTGTAAATCCATGGCTGGAAAAAGGCTTTACTTAATTCCTTCCATGACAACTATGACTGTGTTGTCTTTGCCTTGCTCATCTCTCTAATCCAGCATTTCTCAACCAGTGCACCAGGGCACACTAATGTACTCTGAAAGGTAATCAGGTGCGTCCAAAGTTAACAGAAGATTAATTTAAAAATTATTTTTATATTAAAAAAAACTTCATTTATTAAATGCTAGGGATACTAAGCAATATAATGTCTTTAAAAAATGTTTATTTCAGGAGACTTCTTTATTATTTTCCTATCTTCATATTTCATGACTAAGTTTTCCTCTTAAAATTTCAAGTTCACCCCAGAGTTTTAGTTATTTTACAAGTGTGCCCTGAAGTACCAAAAGACGAGAAACTCTAATCTGTTTTGTTTTCTACTGCAGTTGTTATTCATTGAATGCCATTTAACCAGCTTTTTGTCCCATCCATTAGGCCATGTGTCCTACTCACCTTCATTTTTATTGTTTAATCATTTCTGTATTTTTGTGTCCGTTTAGGGATCCATGTTAACTTCTATCTTTTTACAGTTATTGCTAACATTACTCCTTCCCTTGTCATTTATGCAGTTCCAAGATGAAGATACATTCTTTCTATGTGCCGTGTCCTAGGCAATCATAGCTCTCCAGCAACCTCTATCCCTTGCAGCTCTCAACAAGTTCCTTCCCTCTGCCACCTCCCCAAGACCACGTTCTGTCATCCACTTGCTTAAAGCAACTAGGTATGTCATGCATTGTTTTCCATTGTCTCTCTTTCCCTCTATTTAACCTATGAGTATCAGATTCTCTAGGCCCTCCTTCCTCATTGCGTCCCAGGAACTTCAGCTGCTTCTTCCTGATGTTAAGTATAAGCTTCCTCTTTGTTTGCATCCTCTCTAAGACCTCATCATTGCTCACACACTTGGTCCATGATATCCTTAGCATCCTTCTGTAAAATCTCCTTGAAAATGATTTTGAGGAAATCACCCAACATTTGCTGCTGTAAAGAACAGATGTCACATAACAGCTCATTTTCTTCATTACCAAAGAAATCTTCCTGTCTCTCAATACTGTGCCCAGCTTTTAGAATGCATCCTTGGCCATCCCAATATGTCTATGGATCTCAGTGTTGCATTTACTATCCTCTGTCAGACCACTTAAGTTTTTAGATTGACAATTATTTTACACAAATATTTGTCAACATAATTTCCTTCCTCATCAGTATACTTAACCCAATGTTTTTCTATTACTCATTTATATGGATCGAAAATTTATACAATGGAATTCAGATCCAAATTCAGCTAATAACAACATGTGAAGCTACAGACTTATTGATCCATCCATGTATATACATAGTACCTGTTTCTTGTTTTGTTACTAAAATTAAGTTAATCTTTCTAGATTAGTTCCAAAGAAAAAAAGCTCTTAAAACAGTGGTTCTTCACATTTTCTTCTCAAGTGTCCCTTTTCAGGTATTTGTGTGAGCTGATGCTGCCTATGTTAAAATTGCACTGATAAATGGAGCAGAGTTAATGCAATAGTGTGTTTATAGCATTCCTAATCACCAGAAGTGATTAGGAATGCTATAGAAGTGGTAGTCACCAGGTCAGACCATAAAAACTGATAAACTTTAGCTTGCAAGTTTTTGCTCCATATGTAATATTGCATAATAGTGTTCCCATGCCGTTAAAAATAACTGCAATTGTTAGAAAGTTTTAATAGTGAGGTGCAAAAGTCTAGAAATAATGTATTAAGATTCAGTAAAGCAGAAATAAAGACTTCAAAATTAAAGTAGAAGCCAATGAATATTTTTTAGATGTTCAATGGAATCTGTGATGCATTGATTATTACTGGTATTATATAAATTGCTTTTTGCTCAATATCTTTTCATGTTAAGCCTTTAGTGTTTAATATAACAGAAGCGGAAATATATCGCAAGAAAAAGATTAGCAACAGAATAACAAAGATGGTGATAATCAAGCCTAAGTTGAAGTGAGACAATCACGTAATAGACAAAGGTATCTGAGTGCATCACATGAAAGGCTTGAACAAATAAGACTGCAATCGAAGACTGTGATTAAGTAAACATTTTGCTTGAAGTAATTTTGTCTAAATGCAGATAACAATTTTATTTGTATAAATTAAGATGGCTAAGTTTACCTCCCTTCCCAGGGACAGGAAATATATAAATACAATTGATAATTATTATATGGTTTGATTGATTTCAGTTACAGCTAAATGTTTAAAATACATTTAAGAATGTAAATAACAATTAAGATTGTTTTCAACAAAGAATATAGTCAATCAAGTCTCCAGATTAGTGTATAGAATCTCTGTAAGGTTTTGTGTAGGGGCAAGTTAAATGAAAATTACATTTTATTTATTACTAAAAATGTGTATATACAGACAAAAAAATTAAGATATAAATAGAAATGTTTCAACTTATTCCAATCAAGTTTCAAGACATTAAAACATAACTCCTGAGAGTTCAAATTTTTTTGAAAATTTGTTTACATGATGAAAATTTAAGATATATTTTTGTACAAAATTTTGTGTATGTGCCTTAACTCATTGACTGGAGGGTTGGAGTGAGGAGTGTGACTGGGGTGGTGTTGAGGAAATATGATGTCAGTCAGCAGTACTGATCATAAACGTATAATAAATTAAACTAAAAACTCAGACAGAAAGGTACATAAATACACTAATGCATAAACATACATACAAGTACATACTCAAGATACACACATTTTACATGCCTGAAATTATTTTTTTTAAATAAATGTTTATTTTTATAGAATTATTACAATTAATGGTAAAATACCAAAATGTTTTTTTATTTCATACACAGAAATTTTTTTAAAACATATATTTTATTTAGATGTTAAAATGATTCCTTTACTCTAAGTTATACCAATATAATATATTTTGTTACATTGATGACCTAAAGTTGCCACTGACATGACATGATATATATATATATACACGCACACACACAATGTCAAATATGTTGGTAATATTATAAATCATCTAAATAGAAATAAATTGTTAAATGTAAACATTAACAAAATGAACAATGGCTGGCTGATATTATCTTAGGATATTCAGAGAAGAAACTATTTCACTAAAACTCATAAAAAGGATTCTTCTTTTTTGACAGCTGGTGACATTCTCTACTTTTGATATATTGTGCGCACACACGCAAGCATGTTTGTAATATACAAAGAGAAAAGTGATAATGTTGTCTTTGCAAGGGCATCTGGATTTAATGAGTTATAACAAACAGGGAAGGAAGTAAATTGTATTGTTTTACTTGTAGTCGACTTACTAATTGTACTCTCAACTGAATACTAAAGTAAAGAGCACGTATTTGTTGTGACAGAAATGATCCATCAT
This sequence comes from Acanthosepion pharaonis, assembly GCA_903632075.3. Lineage (NCBI taxonomy): Eukaryota > Metazoa > Mollusca > Cephalopoda > Sepiida > Sepiidae > Acanthosepion > Acanthosepion pharaonis. The sequence continues at coordinate 998,445 of CAHIKZ030004588.1, read as the reverse complement.
GCAAGAGATCTATGCTCCGTTTAAATGTAGTTTACACATGATGGTTGATTAATGATACTCTGATCTGTTTATCAACGAAGGAGTTAAGGGCAATAAAGTGATAAGAATTCCAAACACACTTGCCATTTTTCTAGAAACTGCTATTATAAAAAGGATGCTGCATAATGAAAACAATTTTTTGGCAATAACAAACTATCAAGAATTTTTTTTTTTTTTTTTTTTTTAAAGCTGATTTCCCACTAGAGTTTCTCATGAATTTCAGCCATCTTTACATTGTCTTTTAATTCTTAAACTTTACTGATTATTGGCATCAACCTCTGTTGAGAATGTTGTTCTTTGTGAAGTTGTAGAAATTTTCTTCATAGTTCCTTCTAAAGTCTACTTCAACTATACACTTTTAATGGCTCCACTTAAAAACTCTGGACTTTTATTTACTATTTACATCCCCTTCCTCAATGGTAGATAAATTCCATCCCCTCAATAGTAAGATAGACCTCCCCCTCTTTCAATAGTAGATAGACTCTCCCCTCTTTCAATAGTAGATAGACTCTCCCCCCTCTTTCAATAGTAGATAGACTCTCCCCGCTCTTTCAATAGTAGATAGATTCTCTCCCCCCTTTTCTTTGGAATTCCCCAATAGTAGATAGACTCTCCCGCTCTTTTAGTAGATGGATTCCCCCCCTTTTCAATAGTAGATAGATTCCCCCCCTTTTTCAATAGTGAATGAGTTCCCCCCTTTTTCAATAGTAGATAGATTCCCCCCCCCCCACTTTTCAATAGTAGATAGATTCCCCCCACTTTTCAATAGTAGATAGATTCCCCCCACTTTTCAATAGTAGATAGATTTGGCTATCACTTTGTTCACACTCATCTTTTGAATAGTAATAAAGGTTTCCAGTTCCTTCTAAGGTTTTTTTTTTTTTTTTTTTTTCTTTCCACCTTCGCTTCCCTTCTGGTATTTGCATCTTAGTGATGTTTTCATAAGATGCTATTTTCTTACTGTCATGTTAACATGGAAATAAGTTTGGCAAGATCATCATAAATGTTTGATATTTGGTATCTTTTTGTACTTAATATAGCATAGAGCTAAAACTTTAAACATAAAAGATCTTTCCAAATTGAAAAGTTAAGCCGATTTCAGTCTAAATTTCTCAGATGAAGTCTTATTATTTTCAGTCAGATCAATATCGCTTATCATTTTTAGCTGTTGCACCCTCCAGCCTTCTTCAGGAAATTTTGAACTGACCCTTTTATTTAATGTAGAGGGGATAGATTGTTCTTGTTTTGTATCTTGTTTTTACTAATTGGAGAACTGTTTGAATTCTAGTCAGGTTCATTACATTCTCTTATGTGCTAATATTCTTAGAAAAGGTATGAATCTGACTCTTCTCTTTTCTCCACCCGACCAAGCTATAGGTAAATAGAACAGACTGACTTCTATAGCCTTGAGTAGCAACCGGTCTAGAAGGAAAACTCCGAATTCAAAACTGTAGGTAGCCCTGGCAAAGTACATACTATGCAGCTAAGTAAAGGATAATTTGCATTGATTCAATGATCCTGACTATGGTTGACTCATTTAAAGTTGAAACATATTTTAAAATCTAAGAATTTTTTCCCTTGTGAATGAATACTGCATTTTATATATATATATATATATATATATATATATATATATATATATATATATATATATATATATATTTAATATTTTTTTCAAGTCTACTATTTAACCCATAGCTGGTGGAGGAGATGGATTCATACCTTTCCCAAAGATATTTGTGCATAAGTGAATGTAATAAACCCAAATGGAATTTGTACTCACATTTATCATTCCAAGTGCCTATAAATTACTCCACCCATACATCTAGTCAGATTAGAAACAGCTGTGTTAATGCACTCAATACATCTGGAAGAGAAATGAGAATGCTAAAATTTGGCGCATACCACATAGTATTCGGTCGTATTTCATTTATATCCTGCTAAAGATGAGTACTCAAATACTTTGCATGCCCTATGCAGTTAAGCCATCAAATTTTCAGCAGCTTTGGTTTTAGAACTGTATGAGATTATCCAATTAATCGGATCAGTAAATGTCACATAATAATAATTCCATAATACACCTGATCTAATAATTATGCCCATCCTATTTCTTAAAGAAATACTTCTCCTAATTCTTTGATAAATCAACAGGCTTGCCAGAATTTCATACATTTAATATATGCTTCATGAAAAGCAAGCAATATTTAACCTTCAGAGCAATGTAATCCTTGGTCTTGGGGATTGGATAAGTAATAGACAGTTTAGTGGTAAGTATGCTGTATACTTGTAATTTTTTACAGAGCCATTCAGCTGAAAGATAGGCTGGATAAATTGTCCAGAATAAAAAACAGAAAAAAAAAATAAATAAAAATACTAGTTCAGTTACTGTCACTTTGCTGACAGGAAGATATGATCAGATATTTGATTTAAATTCTTTGTCCATTTTAAAGTAGTAGATTTATTAGAAAATATGTTCAGTTTAAATAAGAGTCCTAAAGATGACTTTAAAAGGTTTCAGCTTATACTCTTTTCCTGTTACCCTATGGTTGTTGCTAGACATAAAGGGAAATTAACCTTTGTGACACAGGGGTCCATTTTCAGTCCTTCAAATTTGTGTGTGTCTGAAAATATATTTTCAACAGATCTAAAAACAAATTTACCAAAAATATCTTTCCAAAAATAATTCTCTTTATTGCTAAACTTTTTCTGAAAAGTTCAACAAAATCTTTTTTTTTTTTTTTTTTTTTTTTTTTTATTTATTTACTTTAAGTTTGAATTTGAGGGTAGGGGTTGTCCAGATTGAGTGGAAGAGGAATGCCATCAGTCAATTGAGTGTGCTTGTGTATACATTAAATATCACATACACATGTAAGTCACTCATGCACAACAAAGACCTAGGTTTATACATGCATCCCATCTCTGTTGCTCCCTCCCTCGCTTTCCCCCCAAGCCATGTTCCCGCTCATCTCCCTTACTTTCCCCCAGTTCTGTTTTCAAAATTTTATTTCCCAATGTTAAAAAAAAACATCTAAATATTTACTAAACCCCTTGATACACCAATGATGATTGAACAAGTTTTATAAGACTGTGTGCCTGTTTCTATGGATAAGAATAGTCCATAAAAATGAAAATGAGGAAGAAACAAAAAGTTATATTTTGTTGATATTTATGTACGTAACTCCCTTTATAAATTTGATCACATGTTATTCTCACAAAGGTTAGTCCAAATGATTACAAAATTATTTTTCCATTATCATAAATTAGTATTCAAATTTAAAAAATTGAATAGATATTAACCCTGACAATGGATTTGTTTGGATGAATTATTGCTGCTTAAATACTTTTTTTTTCTTCTTCTTCTTCTTTTTCTTCTTCTTCTTCTTTTTTCTTCTTTTTTTCTTCTTCT
>CAHIKZ030004588.1:957500-990000 GCA_903632075.3 Acanthosepion pharaonis | reverse complement strand
TTCTTTTTTCTCTTCTTTTTTCTCTTCTTTTTTTCTTTCTTTTTTTCTTTCTTTTTTCTTTCTTTTTTTTCCTTCTTTTTTTTTCTTTTTTCTCTTCTTTTTTTCTCTTTCTTCTTTTTTCTCTTTCTTTTTTCTTCTTTTTTCTTTTTTTCTTTTCTCTTTTCTTCTTTTTTCTCTTTCTTCTTTTTTCTCTTTCTTCTTTTTTCTCTTTCTTCTTTTTTCTCTTTCTTCTTTTTTTTCTCTTTTCTTCTTTTTTTCTCTTTCTTCTTTTTTTCTCTTTCTTCTTTTTTTCTCTTTCTTCTTTTTTTCTCTTTCTTCTTTTTTTCTCTTTCTTCTTTTTTTTCTCTTTCTTCTTTTTTTTTCTCTTTCTTCTTTTTTTTTCTCTTTCTTCTTTTTTTTTCTCTTTCTTCTTTTTTTTTTTTCTTCTTTTTTTTCTTTCTTCTTTTTTCTCTTTCTTCTTTTTTCTCTTTCTTCTTTTTTTTCTTTCTTCTTTTTTCTCTTTCTTCTTTTAATTATAGATAACACAGTTTATCATTCATTGGTTGTTTCACATAGAAATTATTCAAAATGGATGCCTGTTTATTTTTTAACTGTAAATTTTAAAATTTAGGATCCTGAATAATTCAATAAACAAAAGGAACAAAATTATTTTAACTGTCAGCACTGTCACATGAAACAAACAATTAATCTAGGAGCATTAAAGATAAATGGGGCCCATTTTAAAAAGATAAAAATATTGAGGCTATTAATGAGTAAATAAGTTGCTTTAATAAAAAATACTCCTTTTAAAAGCATTTAAAATAGGAGATATATACACACGCACACACAGTGTAATGGATAAATTGTCATAAATTACACAAAAATGAAAATAACACTAACATCTCATTTTAAGATATATTTACTAAAATTACACAAAAATATCTTCAAATACTAAAGAGTAAATTTATTCAATAAAATCACCATTGGCTTCAACCAAGGCCTCCAGAAGACTTTGTCCAGAAAAGTTGCAGGAGATTCCAGTCTCCTTGTTTAAGTTTGTGAATACTGCCTTCAATTCATCTTTGGTGTTACAATGAGTTTTGTTGGTCTCTTGCTCAACTGCAACCCACACATAATAATCAAAGGGGTTACATTCTAGGGAGTTGGGTGGACAGATGTAAGGCGTTGTGTGGCATGGTGCAGAGTCCTGCTGCCAGACATAGGGTTTTTCAGCAGCCACAATCTGACCTAGGGCAGCACAACTTCCTCGAGGCACTTGATGTAGGCCTCTGTGTTGAGTCTGAGGTCCTCACCGACAAATTCAGGAGTTCTTTTCTAATCAGTGAGTTTTCTGAATTGCCATACCTCTGTAATCACCAGTAGATTCCTCGAACTCCAAATCCTCTACACTGTCTTCAGATTGACACCCAAACACTAAAATGTTTGCATTGGAGCTTCCAGCGCAAATGCCAAGCAGTACAGCATTCTGTTTCCAAATTTCTAGCAGAGTGAATTGCATCGTGCTCTTTTTCTCACAGACAGTGCCCAACTACCTCTACTCTACTCTGCAGTCAACAAAAACAAACATGCATCTGCTAAATTAATAATATAAAATCCTGACAATTTACCCATCGTGTGTGTCTATCTATCCACAGACAGACTCTTTTGCTGCATCACAGCTCATCAGTATGGCTAGAGACATCTGGTTGCCTCTAGCTAAGATTGAAACCTGGCTTAATTGGTGTCAGTTGGAGATTCTACCCCTAAGCCATTGGTGCAAGGCAGGGATGAAGGTGAATTTAGGCTTATTTTTAGATAAACACACAGTAACTGAGAGAACTTGATTCATTTTACTGAAGAGTTCTGCATTATTAGCAGTAACAGTCAATGTTTACAAACCCATACTTCCTCCCCTGAGAGCTCAACTGAAATAAATTTTTCAGGAGCATATATATTGTCATCCAAAGATGGTTTTGCTGCATCATAACTCATCAGTGTGGCTAGACGTCAGGTTGCCTCTAGCTAGGGGATATATATATATATATATATATATATATATATATATGGTGTAGCAAAAATCATGCACCATAGGGGATAATGGATTGGTCAAAGTGGTCCTGCTGAGTGACCACTGAAGTTACCAGACGTCATGCCCTTGAATTTTTTTTTCTGTGGTTATCATTTGAAATCAGTTTATCAGACGTGCCCAACAAATATTGAGGAACTTAAAGGATGAAATATGAATGCAGTAAAATGACAGAGGAAACTCTCTGACATGTTAATGAATCATGCAAGCACAGAATTGAAATGTGTTTTGAAAAAAATGGAGGACATTTTCAACAGTACATATAACAATTAAATAACTAGTAAATAAAATTTTCATGTATAATTAAACTTTAGTAAATTATCCCCATGGGACACAACTTTTGCCTCACCCTTTGTTTGTGTATGTATGTAGCCAATGCATTTTCTTCTGAGTGACTTTATCAAGGCAAATAACTATATTCTCCTATGTAATTACTGATGTTTTTTGTTTTTTTTTGTACTTGAATGGTTGACTTTTTCTTTGACTTATAAATATAAGAATAAGCATCTCTAGCATAGGAATAGTGTCAGCATTAAAAAAAATCTTACAGTTTGTAGCAATTAAGACAGATCTACAATAATTTATGAAAAGTCTAGTTCAGCTGGAATAATTCTACAGGCTTCAAAAGTCTTTGTTGACATTTCTTCTTTTTTTTTTTTTTTTTTATTGACTAAATTTTTTTCCTTCCTGGTTTCTGCCAAGATAAGCACTTTTAAATTAATCTTGGCTGCAAAAATTTTTTTTATTTTAGCCAACTTTACAACATTGCAAGTCATTTGACAATCAGTCTATTTCCAACCAAGATGTTTTTTATAAATTTATAATGTAATATGACAGGTTCATATGTGATTTAGAAAACAGTAAAAATAACTAGGAAATTTATTAAAAAATTGTTCTTGGCAAACTTATTATCAAATAAAGAAAAAAAATGAAAAATAATTGCGATGGTTCATGATATGATTGAAAATTTAATGGGTTGGGAGGAAGTTTTGTTTGCTTCAATGTATTACTCTAAAAGAAAAAAAAATGGTTGATTTGATTAGTTTTTACAGTTCATCAATCCATTGCAGGGTTTTGTTTTTTTTTGTTTTAAGCCAGAAAATATTTTTAGATTGTAAGAATAGTTACAAGTCTTACTAATTAATCAATAGCTGGGGGAGAAGAGGTGGATTCATACCTTTGCCAAGGATGTTTACGCATAAGTGAATATAATGAACCCAACCGGAACTCTACTCTCCAATTAATATTTCCATTATACCACCCACATGTCCAAGCTCACAGCACCTGGTATTTTCAAGTGGTTAATCATCAAGGTACTGACCAGGCTTGACATTGCTTAACTTTGGTGATCATATGGGAACTAATGTTTTAACTTGATGTGGCCAGGACATAACTTTTCTTTTATCATAAAATCATGAACTAGATCTCTATCCCGTTGGTGTGGTATTGTTGTTGTTGTTGTGGTGTTTTTTGTTTTTTTTTTCTTGTGGGTTTGTGGAAAACCAGGATTTTTAATACCTGATACCCCTATATTTTTCATTAGAAATCTGACATTAATATAGTTCTGTAATTTGTGCAAGCCCACTGTGCAGTATCCGATCTAAAGTGTAACTTGTATATATTGTTTTCTTTTTTGTACCAGGTATGGTATAAGTATTTAACCATTATTTAAACATAAAAATTAATTATTTAAAAAAAAAAAAATTAAAACAAAATAGTTTCAAATATTGCACAAGGCAAATGTTTTTAATGTTTTATTAAATATGATGACTCAAACAAAACTTGATCAATTTGTTGAAATGAAAATGGCTGGTATGAAGAATTGTGAGGTGATAAAACAGTTGAATGCTTGCAGAAAATTTTTCTTTAATGCATGAAAAAAGTTTCAAGAGAAGCAAAGACCTCACCATATCCAGTTCCATGAAGAAACCGTTCAATTTGTACCATGAGTCATTGAAGCTGTTAGAAGAGTGAAGAGAAATCCATAAAAAAACATGGATAAGATAGAAAAAGAACTGGATATTTCAGATCAGTCATTAAGTGAATTTAGGGCCTAAACTATGCAAGAGTCCATGACAACAGCTGCTCTCTAGTTTCTCCAAGTAAAAACAACTTGGCAGAGGGAAGAAAATGTCAGGAGGGATGCAATGGGCCACAAAGTCTTTGTTTGGTTGGATGAGAAGATTTTTTTCACTGAAGGCCGTGGTCAACTACCAAAATGATAATATTTAGCCAGTTCACCAGAAAACTTTCCTGAAGGTGTTCAAACACATTTCAAGTGACAGAAACCAATTAATGTCATGGTTTGTATTGCTGCTGATGGTGCAAAATCACCTTTGGCGTTCATCAAAGATAGTGAATGTGAATAGCAGTTTAGCAACAAATGTTGATGTTGCCCTGGTTGCCAGCCACATTTGGAAATCAGTATGCCTTAACTTGAGACAGTTCTCGCAAATGGCCAATTTGATTCACAACAGTGCAAGACATTTTTTGTGGATTTTTTTATTACATCAATTTGGCCTTCATCAAGCCCTGACATTAATCCTATGAACTTTGCAATATGGCCCATATTGGGGAGCAATGTTTCATGTATCTCATACTTAAGTGTATCCGACCTGAAAGAAGCTCTTATGATGTTGTGATACAATCTGAGCAAAGAGATTGTCAAGAAGAAATTAAGGGCTATAGTCAAAGCATTGTGGCCATTTTGAATTGTAGATATATATATAAAATATTGTCAATTGGCCTGTAAACTTTCATTAACCAAAACCTAAAACTTTTTTTATTTTATGATAAAGTGAATAATCATTAAATATATATGCTGCACTTGGTATATAGAATTGATTCCATCAGTAAAACTGCTGTTTTGTGTAAAGACATACATTCTAGACAAAACCTGTCACAACAGTTTTCCATCTAGTCATATATTTATTCACTGTTATCCCGACATATATTTTTCATACGATAGTATCAACCTACCTTCCTATTTAAAGTATGAATCATATTGCAAAATATTAAATAAAGCTTCATCCACTTCAAAAGGTCAAAGGGGCAGGAACATTTCTTTCACCTTCTCTAATTTTCTTTTACCTTTCCTTCTTACTTTTCCAATTCTGTTATATATAGTTTGGAAATGAACTGATTGGCTGTTGATCTGAGGAGGTGATCCCAGCACATGGCACCTTTGGAATGTGCATGAAAACCATACCACAGGTTGACCCAAACCTTGTGAGTGAAATTGGGTAGATGGAAGTGTTCAGAAGCTGTCAATGGTTGTGTTAGCACAAAGTTACAAGTCATTGTGACCAAGGATTTGAGCATACTAGTGTTGTTCAAGCTCTTGAGAATGGTAGATATGCTCTCTCACATAAACTGGAACTAAGATCTGCTGAGCATAGTTGCTGTATAGACCATAGGTGGACTTTGAGGTTGCTAAACAAACAAATGTGCCTGAGTAAGTATTTGTAACAGGGATTGGGTATCTGCACTAGCAGGTATGCTCAGAAAATTAGGGTAGTCAAATAGATTGAGATAGTGATTTTCCAAGTGTAGCTTAGATGTGGCACAAGGTCGAAAGCAGGGGGCACCCAGTGAGGATTGAACTCACTACTCAGTTGTAAGTGTTCTAGCGAGACAAGCTTGCTAATCATTACACCACTCCTAGGTGCCCCAAATAGATTGAGATAGTGGATGCGTAGGTCCACTTACAAAACTCTGGAGTCAGGATGCTGAAGGTAACATCAATCTGTTAAGTGACAAACTTTTATGCATATTAATCCTATATACACAGTTTTTACAAAGTATATCTTGGAAACAATTGTATTAGAAAAAAGTGCCCAATGCATAATTCAAAAAAATTGAAGGTGCAAAGCTAGTTATTACCTATTTTAAATATATGGTAAAAATATAGTTTTAACATATGGTATATTTAGGAGTAAAAGTGGTCAATATCAGGGATAGTGTGTGAATATAAAAGTGGACACGGGTCAATACAATGTTCATACGATGTCATATATTGTGTGTCTGGTGGTGGACCATCCTGTTGATCCTGATTTATTAGGAGCTCAGCAATTCCATTTATAACTGAACTTTGATTACTCACACATGATTTGGTTATAATGGTGAAGGCTTGTATAGAATCAAGTGTGGACAAGCCATAAAAAAAAAAATTGTGTAGAATTAGCCACACTTTAGGGGAAACTGATAACGGAGAAACACTACAGTGTGCCATAAAGATTCCAAACAGCCCTATTCGGGTTTGGATTCAGAATTTTCCTCCTCCTCCTAAACTGGTTGCTACCCAGTCTATCTTGCTATTTAACCCTTAACTGGAGGTAAAATGTGTTCACATTTTGTTTTCCAAGTGCAGTAGTACAAAGTAAGCAAAACAAGAATTTGAACTCTGCTTGACAAGATTTTTCTTTTTTTGTAGGGAGGTGGGAAATGTAAAAAGAAAAAAAATATTATTTTTTTTTTTTCCTCCTCAAATACAACAGATATTAAACTGGTCCTACACAAAAGTACCAGTAGAAGGAACACATTGATCCAAGTGCTGATCCATGTGTAACTTTTTTTTTCTTTTTTTTTCCTTTACTTGATGTGAGTTTAAGTTTTAATTATTTAGGCACTAATAAATTGGATTCCAATAAAGATTTTCTGTCTGAATTTCTAGGATGAGGCATTATTATTTACATTCAGACTAATATTTTCATCTTTGTTATTATCACCTGATTGCCTTCCGTCTGAATTTCTGGGATGAGAAGTTATTTACACAATTTACATTCAGACTAATATCCTCATCTTTGTTGTTATTATCACCTGATTCCCTACTTACTGAATTTCTGGGATGGGGCATCATTATTTATGTTCAAACTAAGATGTGTAAATAACTCCTGAGAATTACTGATGAGTATTAGATTTTTTTTTTCTATAGATAAAAAGTATTTTATTTTTTTTCAGTGAGGTTTCTTTTTCCATATTCAAAATTAGTCATATCTATTGTCTATAACTTTTGAGAAATCATTAGCATATCCAGTGTTGCCTGAAGTCAAATTTAACTTTCATAACTCCATGTTTTTTATTCCTTTAATAGTTTGATATGTCTCCTTGCAGTGATGGTGAGTTGATCAAATTTCAAATATGAATTGTCTGTTCTTTTTAAAATGCTAAATTTATTAAAAAATATATTCATTTTAAACACAAGTTATAAAAATGACTTCAATTTAATGCACTTTTTGTTTTTCTTTTGTTTATACTCTTTGCTGGTTAACCAGGGTTTGTTGCCAGATTGAAAGGGAAATTATCTCCCATGTGACAAATGTTCATTTCAGTTTGATTCCAGCTGTGTGCATATGACTGCATCTATATTTTTATTCAGTGCCAACCTAAAAATATTTCTGCAAAATTTTTTTTTTAAATTATTTAAAAAAAAAATAATTACATAATAATTTTTTAAATGTTCAATAAAATCTTAGAACTATCTGATTTGCTCAGCCCAGAGTAGAGGTTGTCCAGACTGTATAGGTGGGGAATGTATTATATCAATGTCTTATTTCAAACTCTGTCAAATTATTTGTGTATGCGCTTGTGTGTCACTCACAATGCAGAAATATGCATATACATTACATATCCACAGGTAAAGTCACATGCAGTTAAGTGTGACAGAATTAACTTTTTTTTTTTTTGTCAACTGTATGACAGTCCTGTTCAATGTCTGACTAATGGCACACTATGAAAAGATTGTCAACTATTAACATATTTTGCATTCCTATTCCATGTATAAAGGTGTGTAGGAAATCAGTTGTAAAAAAAAAAAAAAAAAAATTTAATTTTTTTTTTTAAATTCTTGCATAATTATCATACTAGATCTTGTTTTTAAAATTCTTGATAGTCTACCAAATTGTATACTATTATATTTTATAGTTTTATTTTATTATACTATGATAGTTTAGTCATTATATATTTCTTTTGATAAGACTTTATACTTGTTGCTTTTAGTTTCCTCTTGCATACCTCTCCAATAGAAAGTTGTATACCTACTGTCTACTTATGATGTACTGATGAAGAGGTCAGCTAAGCTGATGGCATAGTTGGGATAAGAATGATCTTGAACAAAAAAAATTGTCTACCAAGTGTTCTAAAAAATAGGATAAACCTTTCCAAAATGGGAACTATGGTCTGGAACTGGAATGAAAGTCGTGACGACATTTACCCTGAATCTATCATAAAAGTTCAGGATGTGGAATTAGTAAACACAAGATATATCAAATAACTCGGTTTATAGATCAGTTATAACAAATTTAGCATAGCAGAAAAGGAAATTGAACATAAAATAGTCTGTACTGGAGGTAGTTTTGCCCAATACCACAAATTGCTACAAAACCAAAACATTAATATAAAAACCAGTCTTGTTACTTTCCAGATAAAGAGTTTCATATGGATGTCATGCACAAGGCCAAAAATTAATAGCTAAACAGTCGACTGTATACAATTGCTTCTGAAGATCATTGGTTAAAAATGGCTTTGAATCAATGAAACCTCTAAGTTCTTAGAGAGGACCATCCTTCTACAAAACTTGTGATCTGGCATTAAAGAATCACAAAGAACTCTACCAAAAAGCAGAAACTAAATCTCTTGAGGACTTTAAACAGCTACAACTAAAATGGAGAGCACATTTAACTTGAGAAAATGACATAATCAAAATGGTGACATTCCACACTACTTCAAATAAAAGGTTAGAAAGGAACCCCTCTCCTATCAATACTGGAGAGAACAATAAGTGAACTTTGGAAACCTATTTTCCTGAAGAATTGTTTTAAGAAATTTTTTAAAATTTTCAATTGAAAGTAGCACTAGCTCCTTGGTGAATGAATGTCAAATATTTCCTTATTAGGAAACCACTAATATTATGATTACCATTTTTGTAGGTTAACATTTCTGAATAAATAGGTTCTTAATGTCTGGTTACTGCAATTAATTCAATGTGTCCTGGTTATTAATGGCACAGACATTTCAAATTTCCAATCTGAAAATGTCATGCAGTTGCTTTGTTTTAATTGTACTAATTATGTTATTATTAAGTGAGAGAGCCATATGCCTACAAAGTGATGCTGGAATACAAATAAACAAAGCCCAATATAGCCATTCCAACATCCAGTTTGATAAGTGTGTATACCAAGCACATGCATTACAGCCAAATTCATAATATTGTGACAAATTTTGATAAAAGCATTGCATAAACTTGTAGGTGGGGTCCCAGTTAGAAATACTTTCAAGATGGGTACCCCAGTTTGCTCAGTCTACATCTGAGGGTGTATCTATTATGTGATTCAAGTTGTTCATCCTTCAGACTTAAAATACCCGCCTCTTGAACCCCAGTCATGAAGCTCCCTCAATAACTACTGCTTATGAACAGTGCATAGGCAGATCCTGAGTGGCCAAACTATTTAAGCAAATATTGGATATTTGCTGCAGGCTATTCACCAGGATAAAATAAGTACATGTTAACACCTCATTCAATTAAGCTCAGAAGAGAGCCATGCCTAGTGGGCATTTATTATGGGGTTGCAACCAGAGACCTAAGGTCAGCACCATGACATTTTTGTCAAAAAAAAAAGAATTTCCAAGATTTTATATAAAGCCCTTCATAAGGTGTGAGCTGTACTTGTGAAAAGAATTTTTTATATTTCTTTAAAGCATGGGCTACAAGGGATCCCTTCAATGAGTATATCTGATCCTTTTCCAATCAAACTTAGGACTCCATTTACAACTGGATGTCCTCATGTGTTACATGTATTTCAAGGTCCTTGTATCTTGGTGATGGTGGTAACCACCGCCATCATCATCCTATTGGAGTTGTGCTTGTCGCTCCCTCAGTTTGCAAATAGGAGTTGACATGCCGTTAAATCCAACATCCATCCATCCCTCAGTTTGCATGACTGTTATAGCCTGACAATAAGTCATAAATAATGGACTATTCTGTTTTGATTGCATGGAAAAACAAAACACATATCATCAGAGACACTACTTGATTTCAGTGAGAAAATGAAGGAAAGCAGGGAAGAAGTGTTTAACAAAAGTGTTAAATACTTGTTTCAGTTAAATAGAAAAATTGTCAATTTCAAATTTTTTTTCATCTGTACCCGCTTACTTCTTAAAATAATGACCCAGCATTCATATTTATGTTTGTTATTGCAATATTTTGTTAAAGTTAAGCTCAGATATTTTAACGATGAGATAGAATTTCTACGGATATTTTATTGTTGTAGAACTTGCCATGTGCTTATTTAATCATTAACTGAAGAATTAATCTTTAGCACTCTGTAGGTAACTACTTTCACAAAGCAAAATGTTAGTCCTGCCAATGTTAAATTTCTTGTTTGTTTGGTTATATCCTTCTATAGCCACACCTAAAACAATCTTGACTGAAATTGAGTCAGGCTACTGCAATTTCAAATATATAGAACTAATATGTGAAACACTATATTTTGATGTGATTCCATGTACAGGAAGTAATATTTATAAATGATACAGTGTGTTAAATGTTAAGATTCATCAGAATATTGAAATAAGAAAACAAATTTTCATGAGTCTTTCTAATTACTATTATTATTATTGTATGTTATATTTCCTGCTTTGTATCCTGTAGAGCCAGGTCCAAACTATAGTCCGTGGGCCCTATAGGAGAATTGTCATTTATGATGGCACTTTTATGGGATGTTCCTAGTAGGTCTTCTGGGCAATTTGTATGTTGATGTTACCTGGGACACAATTAGTAAAATTGTCCGTTCATTTTTTTTTGCAAGGCCCGGAGCTCCGATTACTATTGGTACAACCTCAGCTTTCATTTACTAATACTACTACTCTTATTCTTCTTTATCATCAAGTGACAGCAAGTCTTCTTAATATTCCAGCACTCTTCAATATTCTAGCTGCTTTCTGATTGGTTCCAACTCTCCCTGCCAATTTTCAGTTCCTTCAGCTTCTGGTGACTGCTAGTGCTCTGGTAACAACTAACACAGCTGTCACCTGTCATTTTCTATAAGTTCCATAACCCCACTGGCAAGATCAAGTGATTTTCTCTATTTACTTTCTTCATAATTATTCTCTAGTGTATTGAAACAATGATGTCTGCTCTCTCTCTCTCTCCCACCCATGTTTTCTGCTCTCTCTCTCCCACCCATGTTTTCTGCTCTCTCTCTCTCTCTCCCCCCATCTCTCTCTCTCTCACCCATGTTTTCTCTCTCTCTCTCTCTCTCTCTCTCCCCTCCCATGTTTTCTGCTCTCTCTCTCTCTCTCCCCATGTTTTCCCATGTTTTCTGCTCTCTCTCTCTCTCTCTCCCACCCATGTTTTCTGCTCTCTCTCTCTCTCTCCCCCCACCCATGTTTTCTGCTCCCACCCATCTCTCTCTCTCTCTCCCCCCCCATGTTTTCTGCTCTCTCTCTCTCTCTCCTCTCCCATGTTTTCTGCTCTCTCTCTCTCTCCCACCCATGTTTTTTCTGCTCTCTCTCTCTCTCTCCCACCCATGTTTTCTCTCTCTCTCTCTCTCCCCACCCATGTTTTCTGCTCTCTCTCTCTCTCTCTCTCCCACCCATGTTTTCTGCTCTCTCTCTCTCTCTCCCACCCATGTTTTCTGCTCTCTCTCTCTCTCTCCCACCCATGTTTTCTGCTCTCTCTCTCCTGCCCCATGTTTTTTGCTCTCTCTCTCTCCCACCCATGTTTTCTGCTCTCTCTCTCTCTCCCACCCATGTTTTCTGCTCTCTCTCTCTCTCTCTCCCCACCCATGTTTTCTGCTCTCTCTCTCTCTCCCACCCATGTTTTCTGCTCTCTCTCTCTCCCTCTCTCTCTCCCATGTTTTCTCTCTCTCTCTCTCTCTCTCCCACCCATGTTTTCTGCTCTCTCTCTCCCCCCACCCACCCATGTTTTCTGCTCCCACCCATCTTTCCCTCTCTCTCCCATGTTTTCTGCTCTCTCTCTCTCTCTCCCCCCCATGTTTTCATGTTTTCTCTCTCTCTCTCTCTCTCCCTCCACCCATGTTTTCTGCTCTCTCTCTCTCTCTCCCTCCCACCCATGTTTTCTGCTCTCTCTCTCTCCCACCCACCCATGTTTTCTGCTCTCTCTCTCTCTCTCTCCCCACCCACCCATGTTTTCTGCTCTCTCTCTCTCTCTCTCCCACCCATGTTTTCTGCTCTCTCTCTCTCTCCCACCCACCCATGTTTTCTATTTGTTTCTGATTAGATCCAGTCTTCTGTACTGGAATGATGTTGCATTCTCTAAGATGGGTTCTCGTTTATTATAAATATGCCACTGGTTTGTAGGGTCAAAATTGGACAGTTCTCAGTGTACCATCTTTGCCACCCAGTCATTTATTTTTTCTGCTATTCATTCTGACATTTATCATCATCACGTTCACTCTACTTCAAAATTATAATTTGGGCTTATTACAAAAAAGAAAAATGTTAGTCCTGACCTGGTATCTGGCTTCAGTCACTTTCTCACTGCTGTAACATAGCTTCCCTGTGCCTTTTGTATAAATACTTTCATGGTAATTGTTATCCACCATAATAATAACATTTGAAGTAATGAAAATGTAGGGTTGGAAATAGGTCCATTAATTTTTTGGAAATTGCTTTGTTTAAGCCTCTAATACAAAACTGAGCAGATACGAGCTTATATATATATATATATATATATATATATATATATATGGGATCCTTAAAGAACCATAATTGGTGGTAATAAATTTATTTCATGGGTAAAATTCCCAATCGTTTACGCCAATGGGCTCCCTTTGGACTACTAAACATCATTGGAGATATATATATATATATATATATATATATATATATATATATAACACTGCAAAGTGCAATATTCAGAATCAGTATTTGTTAAAATTGATTGTATTCTATGGTTAGCTGTTCCAGGACATAAATTATTTTCTGAATGAATCATCAACTCTGTTTGAATTTCTGGGATGAGGAGTTATTATTTACATTCAGACTATTGTCCTCACTTCTGTTGCTGTTATCACAACATTGTGGCTGTTGTGCTTTCTGGCCTTCTTCTGCCAACCTGGATAACATTTATGGAATTTTAAGTCTGATACCTTTATTTAATCTATGATTGTAGATTGCTCCTGATTCACTGGCCATGTCTAGGGATATCTTTTCTTATTTAGTACTGCTTGGTTATTGCTTACCTTGTTTCCACTAAGTTTGTTTGCACTGTAGAAAATTGTTAAGGAAATAAAAGGGCAGTACATGCTTCAATTTACTCAAAATTAAACATACATCTAATATAGATTGATTGCAGTAACTTGTCATATATACAGATCAATACCTGTACACTCTCCAAAATAAGAAAAAGTACTCCAACCAAATTAATGCACTTTGGGCATTACCATAAATCTATACTATTGCATGCATGTAATCATATAAATGGCAAATACCATCTTGTAATGCATCATTCTGTGTTTTTTGCACTTGTTGATGAATATAGCAAGAGCTGTAGGTGGGCTAATGGAATAAGTTAGACATTGTTGCATCATATCCTATGCATATTCAAAGACACTAAGAGGCAACCTTACAGCGGTAGTGCAAGTGACTAAAGCCAAGCTGCCAGATCAGGACCAATAATATTGTTGATTCTTCTTGTCAAGGAGCTCCAGGTAAATAGCAGGGATACTGGACCATATATGGCAGCAATATTCTAATCCTAGATGAATGGTAGACATATAGATATGCAAGATAGATTCCAGAGAGGAAAATTATCCTGCCCAACACAGCTGAATTAGTGATGGATCCAGTGTGATCTTTCCACCCCATGTCAGCTGAGAACAAAGGTGCAATGAGTCACTTTCTTGGATGATAGCATTAGCCATGTTGATGAAAGGCAGAAAGGCGTCTCTCAGATGATTAATGAAGAGCAGTTTAGTTTTTGGAGATGTTAAAATTGAAAATCCATCTTTTGCCTCAGTTAATGACAGTCTTGAGCTGATTTTGTTCATCAGCTGCCATTTTGACCTTGTCTGACTGATCAGCCTTACTATTGGGGTAGGAGTAAATGGTAGTGTCATCAGTGTAGATGCCAATTTGAGAACTGATGTCATCAAGAAGGTCATTAATAAAGATTTAAAACAAGGATGGAGCCCTGGGAGCCATCCGCATTAATACGAAAGGATATAGATGGGTCGCCATTCAGGACAATTTTCATTTCACGATTTGATAAGAATGACTGGATCAGCTCAAAAACATGCCCAGAGATACTGTAAGCATTTCAGTTTGTGGAGAAGAGCTGAATGTCAGACCCTGTCAAGGGCTTTCAAGATATCTTTGGGCTTTGTCGTTTTTATCGAGAACATGTTAGATTCTTTTCACAATTATCGTTAGTACATAAGCAGTTGAACTGGAAAAATTTGTATCACTAAATACTTCTCGAAAAAAAAAAAAATCTGACAATCTAAAAATATTTTCTGGCTTTAAATAACCTTGCAAAGGGTTGATAATTTGTAGAAAACAATATACTGATCAGCTACACAGGCATGTCTTTGACATTTATTTACTTTCTCTGGAATATGAATGTTTAAAAAGTACCATGGTCACAAAATGAGGGATCAATTTATGTATTGATTGTAATATATAATTGATCCCCCACTTTAAATTTTGTTTGTTTCTGCTTATATATGAATCCACCTCTTCTCCCACAAGCTAAGACTTGTATCAGAAAATCATTATCGTCACATTCTCCTCCCAATCCTCAGCAAAAAAAAAAATTAAAATCTAAAGTTATTTTCTGGCTTTATACTACCATCTACTCCTGTCTCAATAGCAAATTTGTCTGTTGACAAAGTTAACCTGGCTGCTTCTCTTGAAAAGGATTTCCAATCAGTGGTTAACTGAAACAGGAAATAGCTTGTGAATTTTAATGCTTCTTCAAGGACACATGGCACAGTGGATAAAGGCGTTGGTTAGATCCAGTGACAGAACCCAAAGAGTGTGAGTTCAATACCTGGTTAAGGCAGTGGAGAACTTGAAGAAGGGAATTAACAGGAGATAACTGATAACTGACATCCATTGGACATGACACATGGAACTAGAATAGTCTACCCCAGTGAGTGAAATAAAGGGTTCAGTTTGACATTCCAACCATCTGAAGAAGGCTGGAGCGTGCAATGGCTGAAACATTGTGATAAATATGGCAACAAAGATGAGGACAATAGTCCGAATAATGTACATAATACCTCATCTCAGAAATATAGACAGATACTGAAGAGCCAAAACATTGTAATATGGTGACAAAGATGAGGACAATAGTTCGAATAATGTAAATAGTGTACATAATACCTCATCTCAAATATAGACAGATTTCAAAACTAAACTGCTTTCATTTAGCCACTTCTCTACCCACCATCAACATGGCTGATGCTTGACTCCAGGATAGCATCTCACTGTGACTTAGCCTCACATTTTCAACTGACTTGATGTGGAACAAGTACATTGAATCAATAGCTGCATCTGCTGCAAGGAAAGTTGGTTCATTGTGTCATGCCTGAAGGCTTTTCTCATGAGAGTCAATCTTGCACATTTACAAATCTACCCATCATCCGTACATTGAGTACTGTTGCAATATCTGGTCTGGTGTCCTTGATGAAATCTAAAGAAGGATCTGCAATTTAATCGATCCTGACTTGGCATCTTGACTTCAGCCACTTCATCACCAACGTGATGTCGCTTCCCTCTGTCTTTTCTACAAATATTTTCATGGCAACTGCACTGACGAGCATTTTCCCCTGGTGCCCCGACTATATGAATTTAAGTGTGCTGCTAGATTGGCAACTAGGTTCCACCCATTTACTGTTGAATTAAATGTAACCACCACTTCTACTCCAACAGTTTCTTTTCTCGCACTTCCCGACAGTGGAACTCCCTTTCACTTGTTTCCCTGATAACTACAATCTTCAAAAATTTAAATGCAACGTCAATCGCTATCTTCTGTTGTCTTGAACCCCATTCATCTTTTATCCTTTCCTCAATCCCCCCCCCCCCCAATACCCAGTCTTTTCTCTCATTTTTACTCTCTGTAAATCCCCTCCCCCATACCAGTGGCACTCCTGTCTTGCTTGGGGTGAAATGATTAAAAATGAAAATAACCTGCAATGTCTTCATAAGCCGTACAAAACGAAACAATCAATAAAATACGTGCAACAATTTTCTGAAATAACCATCCAATAACTCGAAGTCCCACAACCTGATCCTTCTCAAATTTACCTTTAGTTGACCTTTGACAACTAAATATTTTCATTTACTAGCCAAATAGAAAAGTTACTAGCCAAATCCATGTAATGTTATTTCACTCTAATGTTATGAATAAAACAATTCCAGGTGAAATTTTATTTTATTTTCTAATTCTCTAAGACAATACAGATGAAATTTATGAGAGGAAATTTAGAAATTTCAAGAACAATTATGTTCAGTGGTACTGTTACCTGGCAAATATCACTTAGAATAATTCAGTCAACTGGCAAATACATGTTTGAAGATCTCATCGGTTTCAATATTTGTTACTAAACTTGAAACAACCTCATAAAGACATTACATTCACTTCAATTGTTACCTGGCAAACTTTGAAAGGTGTCATTTAGAAATATTCAGTAAACTTACTGACAAAATTTAAATGCAAATTTGAAGTCTCCAAGATCTCATCAGTTTCAATATTACTAAACAACCTCAAACAAAAAGATCATAAATACATTATATTGAGTCTAGAAACTGTAGAACTGTTTACGGTTACCTGGCAAATATCACTCAGGATAATTCAGTCAACTGACAAATGAAAGTTTGAAGATCGCATCAGTTTCAATATTATTAAACTTGAAACAACAACAACAACCTCATAAAAACATTACATTCACTTCAACTGTTACCTGGCAAAGGTGTCATTTAGAAATATTCAGTCATGATTTGCAGTTATTGTAACACTCTTAACAACAGGTTTTTACCTTATTTTCAATTTCCCTATCAGGTTGGTAAATGTCACTCAGAAATATTAACTATAGTAATGCTGATCTAAGATCTTAAAGTGGGACTGGAAAGGGAAATGTCCAGATGGTCTGGTAAACACATACTGTGTCTTTGTGTTACTGACATTGAACTTATTTCTATCCGTTTCAAACTGAAATTTTATATTTTAAAATTTATAACTCCATTTGCCCAATATTGAATTGCATTTAGCTTTTTATTCCAATTTCTAGTCTCACTTTAACACTTGCTCAATTTGAATTGTCAAATCAATAGCTTGTGACTCTAAATCTTTTTGTTTTCAAACAGTACTGCTTTGTCCTTACACTTTCAATCAACAGACACAATGTTAGCTGGCCAGTCACACTGTCCTGCCCCCCCTCCCCGAAATCCTTCTCCTGCTGTTTGCCATCCACATATCAATGGATTTCTCTGGGTTGAATTCAGCCAGATCTGGACCTTCAGAAGAAAGCAAGTCTGACAGTCTATGTACAGACAAGCTGCTCCATATGTTGCTCTTTATTCTCTTCTGTGCAGAAAAGGCTCTCTCACACTCTGCAGAGCTGATTGGAAGAGTGAGCATTATTCTCACAAGATAAAGTACATTGCAGAAGTCAGTCTTGTATGGGTCCTTGGTCAGTAGGATTTGCCACAGATCAGAATAAGACTTGTCCCTGAAAGTATTTGCAACAAAGAATTTCATGTGTCTCCATTCCGTCTGAACAACTTCCATATTGCATCCTGCAGCCACAACACCATTCCTCTGTCCTGTATTCATATTTGCCCCATCTACACAAAACCCAACAATTCTCAATGACATTTCATCATCACTGATCCCCACTTTTGAAAGAGCAGATTTAGTAGCAGAGATAATGCCTTTAGCATGGTCATGTTCAATGGCAATAACTTCAACAAGTTTATTTTCTGCTTTGCCATTCAACACTGTTCTCACATAAACTGCTTCATTTTCTGACACAGAGCTGTCAGTGGCACCATCAATCATAACTGACACATAATGAGTCACTGATAGATTCCAATGTCTCATCTCTGATCGTGCTTGCAATAGTAGACATCATTTCACCACACCTAACATCGTTACTGTATGCAGGTTGTCACAGGTAGCCCATTTTTGTATTGAAGTAAGAGTAGGGGCTTGAGTTTTGTAAAGGCCATTTTTTTCCTTCTCTATACAATGAAACTGTGTTAAATTTAACTTTCAAATCCGTCAAATCCTTTTCGTTTGATTTGATTTCTGCATCGAGAAATTTCTTGGGAATGTGAGACTTTTCAATTGACTGTTTGCTTGTTTTATTAATGATAAAGTCGCGGCACTTGCCGTGTCTAAGACTTTTTTATGGGCAAGGACGTTTTCACGTTTAAATTTAGTACTACCATCTACAAAATCAGTTTTTCCAGCCAAAGTTGAACCAGCCCTACAACAAAAATCACAATACATCGCGTTTTGTTCTCTATCGTAACGAAGCCAGGCGAAAGTTGACAACCAAACTTGTCGGAATTCTCGTACAATGGACGGCTTACTTTCATTTTGTGTGTCATCATTACTTTGTTTATCATTCGGGGCATTCTTTTGAGTCTCAGTTTCATTTAGCATTTCTACTTTGTTCGATTTTGCGAAGAAAGACGATATCGGTTTTAGTATTGTTTTCTTCATTGCCATGTTTCTAAAATCTTTGTGCGAATAAAATGTGTGCTGCCGTCATGCCAATTAATATCTTCTATATTGTTCTATTAAACCAGGGGTCGGCAACTCATTCGACCCCGCGGGCCGGACGAAGGCCATTAATAAAAAATTAAGGAAAATTACATATGCAGACCCCTGTAAACCTAAATATTTAAAACCATAATGAAAATAAACATTGAGAAATCAGAAAAACAAAAGAAAATCTAAAATTAAAAAACACCTAATAAAAATTAGTTTTCCTCAAGGAACGTCAAAATACTTCAAAGTGAAAAAAAAATCAACCGAAGTGAAATGGATGAAATTATGACGTGTAGGTTTGAAACTGTTATTGAAAATTGTTCCACGAAAGACAAAGAAGAAGAGGGGTATGATAAGATAAGAACATGGCCCATTGAAAGATTCCAGCAACTTACATAGGGTAGATAGCAGGGGTAAGCGATGGGGGGGGCGCTGTTGGAGGAATGAAATAGAAAGCCGACTGAGACAACATTGTCCCTTGGAAGCTGTCGCCGGTCGGTCGGTCAAATCGGCTCTCAGTTTTTGTTTTATGTTTATTTTTTTTTATTTTTTACGCTGAAATGGAGGTGATTGGGTTTTTGATCGTGTTTTTGTGGTCTTAGTATTCAAATTCGGTTGGGTGGATCAGAGGAAGATAGCAGCAGGGCTTTTGTCGAATTCGAAAGCCTCTCATGTTAAAAATAGTCATTGGTAGTCAGGCTCGCGGGCCAGATCCGGCCCGCAGGTTACCGACCCTTGTATTAAACTTTTTATTGTTTAAATAATTTGACTTTGCTCGTTTTATTTAAAAAAAAAAAAAAAAAAAAAAAAGTTGAACAGACATTTTTCACTCAGTAATGAGCTTTGGAAGATTGTCGGTGAAAAAAAACATAGTCGCCAAAAGATGAGCGTTTTCTAGTCGCTACTTGGAAAAATCAATCGCAAATGCGACTGTTTCACTCGCAACGTAGAGCCCTGAAATGGCTCTGAACAAAAGGAGCATATATGCATCTCTGTACTGGACTCCTTCTCTACACTGGGGGTGTGTTACCATCGAAATCTGTCATAGATCAGTGTTATTAAGTTGCAAGATGGCTAAAGACTTTGAAAATTCTACCAAAATATCTCCATGCATATACTGTACGCAGATCAAAATTGTCTGTAGTGAAAGAGATAATTATCTGCCTCAAAAAAAGAGTTCGTGTTTTGTGTACCATATTGTACGATATGTACAAATGTGGCACAAGGCTAAAAAGTGTCAAAGAAAAATTGTCAAAAGTATTTAGCAAAAATCTGCTACTTTAATCATTAATGGCAATGCTATCCTCCCCTGAATGGTTTGTTTGGCCAATGATAAAAATCGCTCGGTAAATAAAAGCCGTCGTTTTTTCCTTTACGAGGCATGGTTTTTCTGAGCTTGGTGGATGAACATGCGTTTTTTGCTGGTGAGAAGTGAAGGTTGGATTTGTGACCCCATTTTGTCATTTCTACGTTGCCTATTACGACGGACTATCGTATGAACTGGGATTTGGCTACAAGTGTTGCGGTCGAGAGACAAGAAATCTATTGCAGACGTTAATTACTACTATAAGTTTAAAGTTTTTTTTCTTTTTTTCTTCAACACTTTTTAAGTGTTTATTTTTTTATTTTTTTTTTTTTATTTTTTTTTTTTTTTACTGAAACAGACTTTATCAAGTAAATTGAGATCTCAGATGTTGTTAAAAGTAACCCGTCATCTTTCGAGATATTTTCCACCATTGCATAGAACGCTGAAATAACTGCAGAAATGAGTTTTGGCAACAGCGAAAATGTTCTACTTTATCTATCTTCATTGTCTTCACTCCTGCTTGTTGCTTCTTTGAAGACTTCAATTTTCAAATCAAGGGTCTATCATTATCTATCCTCTCTATCCTTATAATCACCACATCCTAGCACCTCCTCTTTCATTCATATCAGGTACCTCGTCATAATCGTTTTTTAACAGTAACCCTCTACTTTGAGAGGCTTTTTAACCTTGTATTGAGCAAACTTTAGTATAAAAAAAATATTTTATCAATTCCTGCCTGAATTTCTGGGATGAGGAGTTTTGTGATGTTTCACTTGTCACTTTTGCTATGTCATCCGAAAGCTCATTATCACTTCCATAAATGTTCATTATATTTGTGACTTTGTAAACACCGATACTAGTAGTAACACCTTCCAATAATATCCACACTAGTAATACTTGTTCAAGTAGTAATCACCAAATAGTATGATCAGTATAGTCGAGAGAGTGAATGTATAGCAATAGTGGATAGACAAGAAGAGTGAACAGTGATTGTATAGTCATCACTACTTCCTATTTATTCATTTCCTTTATGATCTACTTAATAATGGAATCGCCTGTTACTCACTGGCGATCTAATTTCAACCCACAGTGTCGGCAACGACATTTACTCTTATACAAGGAGTTATTATTTGCACTGTTTATATTCGTACTATTTCCCAATCTTTGTTGTGATCAGATTTAAACAAAAGGAAGTTACTTGTGTAGCTATCAATAGTTAAAAAGGTGATATTTGAGAAGCAAACCTTATATATTCATCTTTTATCCTTTTGTCATGTGTTTTTCAAAATTGACGGTATTAAAATCTTTTCCTTTTTATTTTATTTATTTATTTATTTTTGTTACAAAGTTCATTTAAATAGTTCTTAATATGGCCTAAGTCTTATGTTAGTCAAAACATAAAATCCTTTTTCTTTGTGGCTTTTTACAGTTTATCCAAGATGGTCTGACACAAAACCCTGTTAAAAGATATCCTATCAAACATTTCTACCCATGTGTCTGTGCGTGTGTGCATGCCTGTGAGCTTTACAATAAAAACCATCTGTTCCTGGAGTGTATATGTAAACAAATGTCTTGGGTTTACCAAGCAGACGATATATCTCTTGGACCACTACCATCTCCACTGCCATTCCAAAGAAGGCAACACTATGCTCCCCCATTTGTTTAAGTATAGTTTACTTGTAGACTTTATATTTAGTCTCTGAAGATAATCTTTTCTTTTTTTTCTCCTCTTTCCTTCCGCATGCTTAGCCTCAATTAAAAGTTTATCTCTCATCAAATATTAATCTTTTGTGGTAATGTTAAATCTACACAATTTTTTAATCATTTCATTCCAAGTAAGGTAATAAAGCCACTAAGACACAAGGGGGTTACTGAGAGTATAAGTATATATACGAATATAAGAAGAAATGCTATTAAGGAGAGAATATTAAAAGAATAAAAATTAGTCAGTAAATAACAATTGACTTTTTGCATTAAATTTTTTGAAGATCATAGTTGACTGGGAAGCAAGAAGCCAAGAAATTTCCACAAGCGAGAAGTGCAATAGAAGAAACTGTTAGCATAGAACTTATGGTTACATCTAGCGATATCAGCTGTAAAATGATGAAACCTTACCCCAATCTCGTACTACACTTAATTCCATAAAGTCTAAGTATCATAGAGGAGAGTTCATTCGAACAATTATCATGAAACTATTTATGGAAACGGCACGGGTGAAGCTACATTATGGCAATAGGAAAATGACTGAAGGTGAGAATTCACTTAACAGGTTTTTCAACTAAATAAGATGACTTTGGTTGACAATGATGGATTTTAGATCTCTCAGTTGAAATATTTCAAATTATGAGACAGAAAAAAACTAAGTTTGCTAATAACTAGTTTACCCAACTAAATATCAAAACAAGTTGTTAGTACAAGGGAGATAACTAAAAGTTACAGACAAAAATACTGGTTTATTATTTAGTAAGATGTTTTATAAGTATATAAATATATAGAATATTATTGTGCACAGTTTGATATAAAGTTTTTATGAATAAAAAATAAAAGCAAAATCATCAAATCACCCATGTGGTAAAAAAAATTTTAATGATCAGTCACTTGTTTAATGTTTTATCCCTTTTTATTCATTTACTAGTATACCTGGGCTGTCAAAAATGACAGCAATTGTTAGAAAGTTTTAATATATACCTTTGTCTATTAAGTGATCATCTTGTTTTATTGCATCTGAGAGCCTCAGATGAAAAGATTGAATAAATAAGACTGCAATCTAAGAAACACAGGAGTAAATCAACTGGTTAATTAAATGGTTTATTTTGCTTGGGGAAATAATTTTGTCTAAATGCAGATAAATATCTTATTTCTACAGATTATTAAAATGACTAAGGGAAATAATTGCTCATAAATTTGATAAAGTTGATTTACCTCCCTTCCCATTACAGATGGGACAGGAAAGATATAAATACACATTGATAATTATATGGTTTGATGACTTATTTTTTTTTTATTGGCAGATGGTGTTTCTTCAGGTTAAACATCTGAGAAATGCACAAATGTTCTTTAAATAGCAAATATTATTAAAATAAATGCAACATAGCAGTATCTTTGTCATGAGTAATTGTATTTGTCTGTATGTAAAAATTTTATAATAAATAATTATACTCCTGGTATTGAGCCCTCTTTTGAATTAATGCTGTGAACGTTTGAATTTATGATCTTTTCATTCTTATTACATGTGGAGATGTGTGTGTGGGGGGGACATATATATATATATATATATATATATATATATTAGTCCCTTAAGTCTGTTACTAGTACATAGTTAACAGGAAATACTTTCTTTCTTCCCCCCCTCATAGTTCTCTTTCTCTCCTACTTCTCCCCCTCTCTCTCCTCCTATCCCAATTCCTCTTTTAAATAACCTGTTGATATGATTTAAGAGTTTTTCATAATTTATTGCAGGCATAGTGAGAATGTGTCTGGAAAAGTGTTGACTTTTACATTTCTTCAATCTTTAAACTTAGAACAACCTTATGAAATCAGTTTTTAAAATTAAATTTAATCTCCAGAGTACTTATTAACACTAAACTTACTTTTTGTATTCTTACTTAATAATTCTTTTCTTTAGTATTTTTTTTCTTCTCTGAGATATTAAAGTAGTCTTTTTGCTTTTGATATTTTTACCTCTGTTGTTCAATATAGACAAGATATTGTGTATATTAGATATTGCATTAATTGCCCTCACCAGTTCCACTTATATGAATGACTTTTATTTTAGTAACTTTATTCTTATTGAACTAAAACAACTGTTTATAAAGCAGTAACCTACTAACATAATAAAAGCTATGGATCTAGATTTGACCCCAAAATAAGAAAATTGTAACAGGCAAAACATGGTGAACAAACAAAATTCATTTTAGTCATTTTATTTGCTTCTTATGCAAACTAAAGCAGACAAAAATAGCCTTTAAATATTGACTTGCAATTCTTTGTTAGTCAATATTTAATGTGGTGTTTATTGCTTCCATAAGTGACTCAATTTCTTTGCTCTGAAAGATCTACTGAATATTGTACTTTAAATAGTAAAGAATTTCTCTTGCAGGATTCAGGGAGAAAAACAATAGAAATTTTATCACTAAAGGATTCTTTTGAGAAATCATAATTAAAAAGCTGGGATATTTGATTTTTGGCCTAAGATTGCTGGTACTATAAAATACTTTTCTTTTTCTTTGGTTAACAAAAAGTTTCCGTCTTATTCTCACTTAAATTACAAATAGATAAGGCAATGATATTTTTTTATATATCTGAAAAGTTAGTTATCTGTCCATCACACACTATCTGCATGTGTGTGTGTGTGCAACTTAATGTGGTTGTGCCATTTAATATATGCACAATCATACACACACACTGTTTTAAAATGAGATATTGAAATAGAACATTCTTTTTTGTTCAGTCTGGACAACACCTACCTTGAGCTGGGCAATAAAATCATAAGTTTGAGGAAAAATGTGATAATTGTAGGATTTTAATATTGAACTGTTTTTTGTTTTTTAATGTTTGTCATGGATTGAGAGAGGCAGACATGCACACACACATATATATATATATATATATATATATATATATATATATATATATATACACACACAATGAAAATGATGGACATGTATTGAGGGTGCTGGGTAATGGTCATAAGTGGCAGAGTATAAGTCAAAATGACTTCTGTATTTAAACTGAATATATTTTCTAATGAATGTTTTAAGTAGACAAACAATAAGTAAACATGTGCTATGATGGCAATGAGAAATTAGGCATTCAAGAGTTTTAGATTTTTAGTTATCCCCACTTGTGAGTTTGCTGTTAATTACTGAAAGATGAGTGAAATTTTACAACTAACATTTCACAAGATTAAAGAGCATTTTGACTATTCATTCATATTCAACTGAGGTTTTTTTTTTTTTTTTTTTTTTTTATAATAGTAAAAAAAAAAAAAAAAAAACATTCCAAAAGACAAAAAAGTGAAGAGTTTGTAATTGCATTAAATTTTTCTCATTTCTTTTGCCCAATGCCAGCTGTCAGTACCAAGTGGAATGTCTACCAAACTCTGCTTTTAGCTAAACTAATTATTGTTGGTGACTTCAAAATCCATAACTCATGTTGTATAAAACACTAATTTCTTATGCGGTAACTACTTGGTTGCTCTCACCCCTGAATTATTTATTTAAGTGTTGCTAAAAAAAAAAAATTTTGTCTTTGAGGAAATTTGAGGAGGAAAAGAAAGACAATGTTTCTAGAACATTCTAGATTTAATGGAATATTGATTTTAGTCTAGAATTTTGAGTAAAGATATTTCAATTTTTGGAAGTTAAACTGACTTTTGCAGAATCAATTTCATATATTGGGAGTCAACAAAAAATAATTTTGTAATCTTTATTTCATGATTAAATTTTTTTGAAGTTTTATATAAGTATAATTAAATTGTACAAAAATGCTTGCTTTCTTAAATGTATCTGGATACAAAATAATAATTGCTAATAAAATAACTTTAAAATAATCTGTAGCACAAAAACATTCTCTAAGGTTCAAACATTAAACTTGCATAATGTTCAAAATTATTTTTTAAAAATAATTTAAATATTTCAATCTTGGTTCTCTGACATTAATTGAAAGTATTCAAGGAAAAACTGAATTAAACCGGGACTTTTGACTTAAAGGTATAACTTAGAAAAATACAATAACAAGATTAAGCAGATGGACTATGTCAGTTAAATTTAACCTCTCTATAAAAATGATTTAATTCATTTGTGAGTAAGTCATAAAAGTTTCATTAAATTCTGATAATCATTTGATTTTTGCAAGTATTTTCAAATCTCTGTATTTTTTCACGGTGAAAATAATTCCTATGCTAATTTATGATCACTTGCTGATGCGAAGAAAAACATATTTAACCAAAATTTCAAACATTCTAAAAAGGATTAATTTAATAAGCAAAAAATCCTTTGGTTTTCCTTTTAATAATAACAAAGATTTTGATGAAAATTTTTTAAGTTTGTGTCATTTTTTTTTTTTTTTTTTTTTTTTTCCATCATGTACGTACATTTTTAGTGAATCCTTAAAGACACACACACACACACACACACACATTAATTAAATTAAATAATTAAGAGAGACAACCTTAATGTTCCATGACTATAATTCATTTCACCAAAAAATATATTTTCCTGGTTCATCAGGTCACATCTCTAGTTACAAAAGAATTAGGTTTCTTTTATTTTTAATACAGGTTTTTGAGAGATAGTTTTAGATTGATATAAGGTGACAGATGGTGGGAGGACTATGGAAAGGTACATCTTGAAAATCTAAAGTATAGATAAGGTTATTTTTTAAACCATCTTTAATAATTTACTTAGGTTCACATGTACTCAGTTAAGAGTCCAATTTGACCTCTTAAATTAGTGAAATTTTGAAAGCTTTGGATTCATTTAACCAAAACGACACTCAGAAGTTAATCTATTCTATCAAAAATAGTGTTTGAAGAAGAGCCAATCACAGAAAACAAACTAAATATTAATTTCTATAAATTTTTTATGTTTGTCACTTTGGTAATAAAAAGTTTTTAATGGCCTTAATTATGCACCAATTGTTTTTTTGAGATTTTGAATAATTTTACAATAACTGATTTTCTACTGATAGTAATTATTTGAAACTTTCACATTATTAATACTGTATAATAATATACAAAGTATTAAAAATTCAGCTGGCCTTATAATTATGCACCACACTGTGTGTGTGTGTGTGTGTGTGTATATATATATATATATATATATATACACACACACAGTATAACCCGGATATAAGAGAGTTGTCGGGACTGGAGAAGAAGTCTCTTATATCCGGGTTTGGTCTATTATATATACATTAACACAGGTTCTAATTTGGGACCAGAGAAAATCTCTCTTATATCCGGGTCTCACTATATATATATATTCTGTACTAATTTCCAATGACTATAGTGTAAATAAATTATTTTTTTATTATTAAGAAAGAAAGGAATTCAAATAGTTAAAATTGAAATACCAGCTAATACTTACTCTTCCAGACAAACATGGCTACTTGTTTTGCTTTGACTCTTGGGATAGAAATGCCACCATTTTTGTTTTCTTTCTGCTAGTCTGCTTCTGCATATACAAATGCTTGTAAACTGTAAAATCAATGGATTGTAATTTAATGAATTTATTCATGGTGAGTTTGGCTTGTATATTGCAATAAACCAGACATCAAAATTAAGATGAATAGAGCCCAAGCTTGAAATATCAATTTATCTATATTAATATATATATTTGTCTATATTAATACTGAAGTATCTACCTTACTTCCTATGCTAAAAATTAAAATAAAGCTACACCCACTTTTTAAGTGATCAAATGGATAAAGGAGTAGATTTTTCTCTAGTTTTCTTACTTACCATCTCCTTTCTTTCTCTTCTCTTGCTTTTTACAGTACTTTTTTTCTAATAGGTAGTTGACAGCTTATATAGTGTATGTAATACTTTTCATAGTGATGTGTGAGTAGTGTAATGGTCATTAGTGCAGAAAGTGAAATTGGCAAACCCATTTCCACCTTGTCTCTTGCATTTACTTTCATGCACAAGTTCTTGGAAAAGGCATGAATCCATTTCTCCCACCTCCAGCTATGGCTTATATGACAGGATGTTTTGAATCTTGATTGGCAGGCCATTAGGAGAACAATCTTTGAATTCAAAATAAGGCAACAGGAAACTACTCCTTTATCTTTCCCCAAAAGTCATGACTGTTCATAGATAAAGAAATGGAATTTGTGAAGAGCCATGATCCCCTACATCCTGGGAAAAGACACAGATCAGAAACTGATTCATGCATAAATATGGAATCTGTGAAAACCACTTGGATGTTTTGTTATATTCTGTTGTCAGTGTTTCCCTCTGTAAGAGCATTATCAGAATAACAGGTAAAATTGTTAATATACCAACCTCGGTCCTTAGAAACATTACAGTTGTAAATTGTAAAATAAATATCTCTGAACAAATTAAATTTATAGATAGTAAATGTGTTAGAATAAGGAACAAATAGTAAACATTTAAGAAATATGTTAAAATAAAATGAATTAAAATTATGGTAAGAAATATGAATTGCATATATCCAAAGAAAAATGTTATTACAATTCAAATTATAATTTGTGTTGTTATTTAGGTGTTAAGGAAAATATAGAATCAACTAAAAATTTTTTTGAAATTTTTATTAAAATATTATTATTTTAACCCAAAAATGTGATATCGGATTTAATTTTGATATAGCTGATTCAATAATTCTTCTAGAAAATTTATTATGAATAAATTTAACCATTTTTGGAATTTTTAAATATCAAATTCTCTCTATATGTTTTTATGTTATAAACTGTTGTTTTTTTGAGTTCATCCCAAGCAAGGTAGTAAAGCCATTAAGACACAAGGGTTTACAGGGTGTGGAAGAATTAGAAACAGAAACATTACTAATAAGCAAGAACAAAGAGTAATTAGGAGAGTAGATAGTGATTGACATTGCATTCACATTTTTGCATATTAAAGTTGACTGGAAAGCAAGGAGCTGGAAGGGAGTTTCCACATGTGAGAAGTGTGAGAAAAACTGTTAGCACAGAATTTACAGTTACATCTAGATAGCTCAACTGTAAATTGATGAGATCTCGATGCCAGTCTAGTACTGCGCTTAAATTCAAGAAGTTTAGGTACAATAACGAAGAGCTCGTCTGAACAATTACTGTGAAAGTATAGAAAAGGCAAACGGGGGCAACTTTATGATAATAATGTTATTCAAGTGTTAAGGAAAATAGAGAATTTAATAAAAAAAAAAAAAAATTAAAAGGTTTAACCAGTATATATTTTAATAATACTTTCTTTATTTTAATCAAAAAAAGGGGATTAAAAACCTTACTTTTTGATGAATCAAATTTAATCATGATACCATAACTGATCCAAGAATTCTTCTCGAAGATTTATGTTGAATAAACTTAACCATTTTGGTGTTGTTTTTTTTGTTTTTTTGTTTTTTTTAAACCAAAAAGATGCTTTGTATATTGAATATGGGACAATAGTCTTTAATGTATTTATAATTTTCTCTTTTTTTCTTTTTTTTATAGATTTCTTTTTTTTTTTAATTTTTTTTTTATTATAGATATTTTTTTTTTAACTTGCTTGTTTCACAAATATAAAATATTATTTGTCATTTACTAATAATCACAATGCTTTAAGTATCTGTTATTAATCTTCCTGAAATTTTGATCAGAATCTGATATTGCTCTCTGTTACTCTCCTCTTTCACTGGACTGAAGTAGTCTAAAAAGAGGGCAAGAACAGTGCAGTTTTGTTAGACACTGGAACAAGGAATGCAATATTTATGCTCACAATAATATCTTAAAGAGTAATACAAAGGCAAAAGGATGTATACCTATGGTTTATAGATTAAGCAGAAGCATTTGATAGTCACAAAGAACTGTTTGAGCTGCTAGGTAGGCTTGATTTATTTATTATTAGAATAATCCAGAACTTGGAGCAAACTGCCTGCAGTAAATACACAGTGAAAGAGGTGTAAGACAAGGATGTGTCATCTCATCAGACTTATTCAATCTCTACAGTGAAGCAATTCTGAGAGAACTAGAAGTCTTATCAGGATTCATTATTGGCAGCCACAATCTTAACAGTATAAGATATACAGATGACACAGTTGATAGCAAACATGGAAAGTAAATCAGGTACTCCTACTTAAGGTAATAAAGGAAAGTGAGAAGAAAGGACTATCAATTACAAGATAGAATGCATGGTTACTAGCAAAAGAAACAGGCCAACATACAAATTACAAATCAACCACAATGGGTTATTTAATGCTAATAAGATTTTTTGGGATGTATTCATATGACTAGGATATATATTCTTCGTAAGAAATCAGTTTGTAGATCAGGTTTCATTGACATAATTTTGTAAAGAGGGTTTTCGTCGAGAGTCAAATGTATTACTGGGAGTTTTTTTTTTTTTTTTTTTTTTAAAATGTATTGCTGGTATTACTCTAAAAATCTGTTTTTATACGTTTATAGTGTTTTAATCCCTGTTTGGGGGTTAAGTAACAGGTGCTACCACCCCAAGATATTGGAGATACCAAAATTTAAACAAGTACAAAAATTTAAATGTCTAAGAATTGTTTTAATAGAGGATGGAAAATATATACCCAAAATCTAGAAGTGCTTTGGAATAGCAATAGATGCCTTTGAAAAGTTAAGCAAAGTATTAAGAAACAGGAAAATTTTGTTAGAAACAAATAAGAGAGTACTGAACTGTTATGCAATATAAATTCTCCTATATGGAAGTGAATGCTGGACAATCTCCTCCCAGATAAAGAAGACTTAAAACAACAGAAATGTGGTTCTACAGAAGGATGCTGAAAATATCATCGCCTGAACAAGTGTGCAGCAACAAGGTTTTAGAGAAAATGGAAACAAAAGGGACACATCTACTTAGAATCAGAAAGAGACAATTGAAACATAATGAGGAAGGACGGCTTAGAAAATTTGATACTCACATGACATATTGAAGGCAAGAGGGATAGAGGAAATCAGTGCATAACCTATCTAATGAGCTTATTTATAAATGGTTGGCAGAACAGGGATTAGTAAAGATAGCAAAAAAGACAAATACTGCTAAGAACTATAAAGGACAGGAAGTTGTGGAGAACCATGATTGTCCACTTCCAGAAGGTACATGGCACGTAAAAGAAGTTTAACTAGCTTCACTGAACCAATGCTTTTATCCACTAGGCCATGTGTCCTATGGTTGAGTAATATTAAATAAATAAAACTGTAAGAAAGTAGCTATGAGTTTCTGTATTCAATTCATATAAATAATACAGTGTTTTTTTTGTTTTTTTTTTTTTTTTTTACCCTCAAGCAAGGTGATAATGCCACAAAGGTGCAATGGGATTACATCCATTTCAGTTATAATTTATTTTGTGAATATTTCTATGTATTTATCTCTTCAGACTGAAAGTTCTTTCATATATATTGTTACGTGTTGATGATTGTAACAAAGGAAAAAAAATGATTTGCCACAACACAGAGCTAAATCACAAACAAATATTTAATTTGCTAAAACAGAACATAAAATATATACAGGATAAACAATTGTGGCCTACAAAACAGAAAACAGTTATTGGCGAAGTGTTACGAGGGAGAAGGAATGGGAATCAAATATCTTTATCACTTTAGGGCTAGTGAAGTAATCTAAGTGCTATATTTGGAAATCCACAAAGGTGTGTAAATAAATATTAATTTTTAGTTTGGTCAATGAAAATTAGTCAAAATTCTATTTACCAAATCAGTTCCATGAAATTCTCTTTTGGGTTTTGGTTGGTCGGCAACTTTTTATAGAGATTCTTTCGGCTGGATATAATAGTCCTTAAATCAAAAAGCCGGAGTTGATAACAGCAGAAATTCCCATTCATCAACTGACAACCCTTTTCCAAAATCCCATTTTTATAGGGGCTAACACAAAACAGTCTGTAAGAGTGTTGACCAGATTTCGTAAGGCCATCCTAAATTTATGGCAATTTTCTCAAAATGAGGAAAATATTTTTCCACCGTTTTTTTTCATAAAACTTAGGTACTAGTTTGATATATCTTCCTGCATCAAATGCTGCACTTAATGAAGAAGAATTATTGGAATTTTGACTTCTATTTTCTCGTAATTTCAATTTTTCTAACTCTATTTCAGCTTCAATTTTTAATCTTTCCAATTCTATTCTTTCTTGCATCTCTAATTTCTTTATTTCTAATTGAAAATGTAAACTACTTTGGTCATCTTTTTCGTCAATATTACATGAGTCTAAGAGATTTTTATCCATTAGTTCTTTAGCTAATAATACTTTTTTATTTCTGCTTTTTTCATTGACAAGCTTGTATTTAACCTGAAATATTCTGCAATTTGTAATAGCTCCAATTTCTGTAAGACTTCGAATGATTCGCCCACATCAGCTAAACTTAAAAAAATTTCCATGGAAAAAGGCATGTTTTTTTTTTTTTTTTTTTTGTTTTTTGCGATATTATAGAGTTGGATGAGCCCCCATTTTGTTACATGTGGATAATTAACAAAGGAAAAAAAAAAAATGATTTACCACAACACAGAGATAAATCACAAACAAATATTTAATTTGCTAAAACAGAACATAAAATATATACAGGATAAACAATTGTACTACAAAA
Source organism: Acanthosepion pharaonis (assembly GCA_903632075.3). Lineage (NCBI taxonomy): Eukaryota > Metazoa > Mollusca > Cephalopoda > Sepiida > Sepiidae > Acanthosepion > Acanthosepion pharaonis. The sequence continues at coordinate 957,615 of CAHIKZ030004588.1, read as the reverse complement.
CAGAAAAACAAAGAGTTACTGGCGGAGTGTTACAAGGAAGAAGGAAAGGAATCAAATATCACTTTAGGCCCTTAGGGCTAGTGAAGTAATCTAAGTGCTATATTTGGAAATCCAC
>CAHIKZ030004588.1:952500-955000 GCA_903632075.3 Acanthosepion pharaonis | reverse complement strand
ATCAAACTTTACTGGAAAGCAAGAAGCAATAAGAGTTCCACAACTGAGAAGTGTGAGATAAGAAATTTATTAAAAACTGATGGCGATGTCTAGCCATTTTAATTGTAAAATGAGACATAACTGCCAAATTAGTATGATGCTTAATTTCATAAAGTAAAGTCTAGGTACCATAGAGGAAAGTTCATCAGAACAATTAGCATGAAAGTATTTATAGAAAAGGCACAAGAAAATTATATTACAGTGTTGGGAAAGGGACTGAAGCTGTCAGGACCAATAACATTGCAGATTCTTTTTGGATTTTATCAAGAATCTCTAAATATATATCAAGAGCAGCCGGCTAGATGTGGCAACAATATTCAAATAAGGGGAAAATTGTAGACTTATAAATATGTAAGATAGATTTGGTCGAGAAAATTGTCTAGCATGATAGTGAACCAACTTTTCTAGCAGCAGGCCTAACAATTGATTCAATATAATCTTTCCATTTCATATCGGAGGAAAATGTTAGCACAATGAATCACTCTCCTGGAGGTTAGCATCAGCCATGCTGATGGAAGAAATAAAGAGTTCTCTCGGACAATTAAGAGAGCAATTTCATTTTGGAAGTGTTAAAATTATCAAACCATTCCTTGCCCCAGTTAACAACAGATTGTAGCTTGCATTTCAGATCAGTTGCCAATATGACCTTTGGTCAGACTTACTATAAAGACAGGTAAGTAAATAGTTGTGCCATCAGCATAGATATAGCATTGAGAGTTGATGACATCAGAAAGGTCATTGATAAAAATTAGGAACATCATAGGGCGTATTAATCCTATATTTTCTCCACCCACTGCTTGCAAATATTGCGACAGGGATTGGCAAAAGTAAAGTTCTTTTCCCACCATTTTCTGTTGTCCTGACATTCATAGACGAGAATTCCAATTCCAATGCAAAAGTTCATCACCTTTATTTTGTTCTTCTGTGCATCGGTGTGTACAATGAACAAGCCATTGATGTTTTTGAAATCGACATAACTATTGTGAAGAACGCAGTCTGTACTAGTTGATATGCTGCGCTTTTGGATTTGTGAGAAAAATGGATTTTCTTCAAATGGGGGCAGTTTTCTGTGTGTTTTATTTTCATTTGAGTCCAACTAATTCTTTTGTTGGCTTTAGACTGGACTACATCATAACTTGTCTGACCAATATGGAACACATTGGATAAGTCAATATGGTTATTTGTAGTAGTGGGTAATGAAGAGGACTCCATCTTTAAATTGCAAGAAGTTGCCGATTACAAGAAAAGAGATATTCCCTGGAGACTTGCTCGCAAGTATGTCAGGAGTCTTACAGTATAAATTCAATACATATAAAGATTATTGCCCATAAGTTAAAAATATGGCTTAATATACACATTTGTAATATTTACAAAGATCAATTGTTGAAACTTTTGTTTTTCTTTCTATGGCAATTACAGAAAACTTCATTATTTAGTTCTTAATTGTAAATATTTCTTTTGCAGTGCTGGGCTGATTTTAGCAAAATTAATTACTTCTATATTTTTTTTGTTTTTAAATGCCATGGCCCTTCAGGATGCCGGTGACCATAGCTTTCAACAGATTTCTTTTATTATCTGTGAATTATGAAGGCTTCATGGGGAGTGAGGGATAATAGACTGGTTTCTCATTGCTAACTTCACAATTTTGAACTGTCCTTCTTCTAGACTGGCTAACAACCAAGACTAGAGGCCAGTCTATCCTGCTATTTACCCCATAAATAAGGGAGAAGAGATTGGTTCATGCCTTTCCCAAGAGCATTGGTAGGAAAGGTGAATGTAACAAGCGGAACTGAAATTTGAACTTTGCAATTCTACTTTCAGTGCCGGAAACTTATTTTAGGCACCTAACAAAGGTGTAAAATTTTTTAAAAAAATCTCTCCATAAATAATAATTTGAATAAATTACTTGTATGCAAATTTGATATGCTAAAAAACAAAATTCAGTTAGAATTTTAAATTATTGTAAACTGAAATATATCTATATATAAAGGTTAGTAAATTGTTGCTCCCTTTTTATTTTGTTTTTATTCCAGATTTTGTGACCTTGTACAAAGTTTAAAATGAAGCAAATGAATAGATACCAAACACTTATTTTTCCTCTAGGCAAAAACAATAATGGCAGCCATAAAAATCCTGAACATAGTTTTCAGGATTTTTTGTGCTTCACATACCGGAAGTGCTTATCAGATCATTGTATACTAAAAATAATCCTCACTTTTAAGGTCTACTAATTTTTGTAGACTTATTTACCAGGCTTATCTTCTATGCAGGGTATTGTTTCTTTGCACTAAGGATACCTTAACTTTTCCTTAGGCAAGAAAACAATATTTAAATGTGGTCTTTGCTTAATTGCTGTGTTTTAAATAACATTGCATATGTGAAGTGAATTTTTTTTTAAGTTGCCGATTTAAAAAGCTACTTACAGTATTTAATAGTAATTTTGAAACTGCAAAATATTAGT
>CAHIKZ030004588.1:890000-947500 GCA_903632075.3 Acanthosepion pharaonis | reverse complement strand
TGGGTAAAGTAGTAGGACTTGTATCAATAAATTGTTATCTACAAAAGATTCTTACAATCGGAAAATATTTTCTGGCTTTAAATAGCCTGCAAAAGGTTAAGCCATATAAAACATAACCAAGAGGACATAGGTGATCATAGCTTCTACAGTTTCCTTTTCTTTTAATATTTGTAAAATCTGCATGGCTTGGGATATATACTGATTTACTTTTTCCTTCTCTCTGGTTTTGATTTCAGAATTGTTATTCTCTTAGACCGGTTAGCAACCAAGGCTGGATAAGCCTCTCTGCTCTACTGTTAAACTGATAATTGGGGGAAAATGCTGTTAGTCAACACACCATAAAAAACCCTTTATTATGTATTCAACATCATCACTTGATAAGACACCAGAGGTATTGAAACAAAATGGCTATTTTTGTAGTGATTTTATAACATATTTGTTATAATTTTCGAATATATATATATATATATATTATATTATATATATTTTTCGTAATAAACATAACTCGTATGAGTGACGGTCAGCCAAACTTTCCCTGACGATCTGTTTAGGTGAAACCTAGGTAGGTTTGTCTGGCTCACTAGGTGTATCTAGGTCTGCTCTACGGTTGTATTGAGCTCTTTGTTAGTTAGTTGTTACTCATATCGGGTTTTTTCTTTGGGCTTCAGACCTGCATCTGTGCGATTTTTTTTGTCGGCAGAAGTCCATGTTTGTAGCTCTTTCTTTTTTAAACCTATTTTTTCCTCAAGATTGATTTGATTAGCAAATCAAAAATTGAGGGTTTTTTAAACGAGTCTAGTTATCTATATTTATATATATATATTATATATATATATATATATATATATATATATATATATATATATATATATATATATATATATATATATATATATATATATATATATATATATATATATATATTATTATATATAATGTGTGCGTGTATGTATGTAAAACCCAGTATTTACACTATTTAGATTGTTCCGACTGTTGTACACTCCGTCCTTCTTCAGGTAATATATGCTGAAATTTCCCACATGACCTAATGGATAAAAGCATTAGTTGGAGTAATCCAGTGATTTGACCTAAAGAGTTGTAAATTCAATACCTGGCCACAGTAGCAGTGGACAAAAAAACTTGTAGAGTTGTGTTACTAAAGAGGATTAGCTGAAATTGAGATATCCAGAAAAGCATGGTACCGCAGTAGAAGAGCGGAGTGTACAGTGGCTGAAACCTCATGAATATGACAAAGATGAGGACAACAGTCCAAACAATGTAAATAATTACAGTACTTCAGCTCAGAAATATAGACAAATGTTGAAACTAGTTGGGATAATATTAAACTATGTTCTGTAATATTGTTGAAACTGTCATTTATTCTCTTTTATTTTTCTCTTTGAGAACAGATTTAAAAAAAAAAAAACTCCCATAGTTGCAAAGCAAAAAAGTGAAGTTTAAAACTCAGTTGCAATCATTTTCACTTTAGAACGTCCTGAAAAATACAGCAACTAGTGATAATAGATAACTGATGACATTATATAAAGGATCATCTTGATTATATCACTAGTTTTTGATAGCATTCATTTGAAATATAATTATTTCAGATAGTGTTAATCTTCAGAAATTAGTCTGGTAATTTTATAAGTTCAGGAATGTAATGTGTATGGGTTGAAGTATATTCTCAGTATATAGATGTACTTAAGTTTTTCTAGATGAATGAACAGTCTGGTAATCATTTTTATCATAAAAAGATTTTTAAAATTACCATCAAGTATTACATTTCCACATTACTCTTACTATAAAATTCATTGAAAGTTCTTCAAGAGTAAAATAAGGTCAGTTCATGTGTAAAATTAAATGCTATATCAGATGATTGTTCATATCTGACATTTTCTAACCAGTGTGTTCTAACACATTTCTGCTATTAATGTTTTTTTTTTCTTTAATTATTAAATTAAATTTTTCAATAAATTTAATCCATTTTATGTTTTGAATTATATATTTGGCTTGTCTAATAAAGCTTAATATTGCAAAAAAATCTTTTAAATAGAGAAATGTCTGTTATAGGCATTATTTTTTATTTTATTTATTTTTTTTCATTTGACAACTCCTGATGAAAGATTAGAAAGCATGTTTATACAGTCAAGTTTGTATTAGCTTTTGCTGTTTGGTATCTGTTTAAATAACACTGGAAAAGGAGAGGCAGGATGAGATGAATTGTTATATGAAACTGCAGTTGTTATATTAAAACCAGTCTGCTTCTATGTGCCATGTCCCCTCAGGATGTGTGTCATCTTGGCTCTCCACAACTTCCTTTCCTTTGTAGCTCTGAATAAAATTTTTCTTTTTGTTATCTCTCCTAAACATTGTTTTGCTATCCATTCAAATAAGCTTGTTAGGTAGGTTATGCACTATTTTTCTCTCTCTCTCTTGCCTTCAATATGTCCTGTAAGTGTCAAATTTTCCAAGCCCTCTTTCCTTATACTATTTACCTTGTTCAGGCTGTTGTCTTCATCTTTGTTGCCATATTCATGATGTTTCAGCTGTTGTACGTTTTGGCCTTCTTCAGGTGATTGGAATTTTGAATCGAACCATTTATTCCATCCACCAGGTTAGATTGTTCTAGTTTCACATACCATGCCTCTTCTGGATATTTCAGTATCAGTTTTGTTCACCTTTATTGTAGCCAGGTATTGAACTCACAACTCTTTAGGTCAAGTCATCCAACCAATGCTTTTATCTACTGGGCCATGTGTCCTCTTTCCTTAGATGTCTAAGAATTTCAATTGTCTCTTTCCAATGCCAATTTTGTTTCTGTTTTCTCCAAAACTTCCTTGTTGCTCACATGTTCAGCCCATGGTATTCTCAGCATCCTTCTGTAGAATCACATTTCTGTTGATTCAAGTTTTTTCTTATTCATTTTTCACTAGTATTTCTTTCATTTTCATTTCACTTGCTTTATTTCCACTAGTAGTATTAGTAGTAATAGTATCTGGATTTTTTTTATTATTATTATTATAATAAAGAAGCCTTGTCGATTCTTATTCATTTTTCACTAGTATTTCTTTCATCATCATTTCATTTGTTTTGTTTTTATTGTGCAACATTAGTTTCCTAAAGATGTTGCAAATGAAATAATATAAAAGTGGATAGTTGTACAAATAAAAAAAATTGTTTGAATTATGAATTTGATTGGCATGTTTGTATTACTTATTCACATTTCTGAAAGTTGAGACTGAAAGTTTTCTCTATTTTATAAGATAAAATATTTGTTCATTTGTAATAAAAAACAATGGTGTCTTCAAAAAAAATTTCTTATCAGATGATGACCCGAGGGCTCGGGAAGTTTCAAGATTACAGCATCATGACCATTAACTCTGGGGCCCCAACAGTACCTCATTATACCACCAGACTATGTTGCTTCTCTCTCACTTTGCAGGAATACCAGATGCAAGCAGATACAGTCTCTTCTCTGATCTTGATCTCCTTTGATTGATATTAACAAGAGATCAGATATGTCAAGGCTGAAATAAAGGCATGTCACCCCAACTTCTGAATATAACAAGTTGAGAAAAGCTCATATTTCTCCCTTCCCTTGCCTGCCATAGCAAAAAGAAGAAAAAAAAAATACCCATTCTCTCAAGAGAAACCAGTCAGCAAACAGGGAAATAGAACTGAAATAAAAAAAAAATTGAATAATTAATGGATAAATAGTCAGGAGATGATTAAAAGGCAGGACCATCACTGGACTCTTGTTTTTTATGTTTTTCTGACTGTTATTTAACCAATGCAATGATTGTATTTAGCGATCTGCATTCAGTCTGTGACCAAATCCTAAACATGCTACTGTTAATCTTCTCTATGACCCTTTCTGAATTGTGAACACACACACACACACACACTAACTAAATAGTCTTTGGTTTTGAGGGGGGACATGTTTGAAGTCATGTAATTTCTCTTTAAATGATATATTATACAAAAAATTTAAATTAAGTTTCTGATCCCCCCCCCCCAAATGGTTCCTAAATCCTTATGTAACCAGTCAGGTTAAAAGACTTCTTTTGTCCACAAGACTCTTCATAGTGACCTTACCAATTTAGCCAATTCTTGACATAATATCTATTGCAAATAGGGAGGCAGTTTTTTAGTTTGTTTTTTCTCTCCCCATAGACCATTTGTCCATTCTTAGAAAATTGCTGCCATATATGGTCCAGTGTCTCTATTTTCCTGTCACTCCTTGATATGATCCAAAGAAGAATTAGCAATATTATTGGTCCTGATCTGGTGGTTTGGCTTCAATCATTGCCCACCACCATAAGATTACCTCTGTGCTTTATTTTTTTTAATATATATATATATATATATATATATATATATATATACTTTCTTGGTAATTGTTTGAAAGAGCTCTTCACTATTGTACCTTGACTATGAATTTAAGCTTGATACTAAATTGGCATTGAACTCTCATCAACTTACAGTTGTGCTAGTTAGATATAACCATATTTTCTATGCTAACAGTTTCTTACCGCATACTTCTCACTTGTGGGACATCCTCCCAACTCCATGCTTTCCAATCAACTTTAATCTGCAAAAATTTAAATGCACTGCCAATCACTATCTACTGTCCTCCTGATTACTCTTTTCTCTTTCTGCTCATTAGTAATGTTTCTGTTACTAATTCCTCCATGCCCCTTGCATGCTAGTGGCTTTACTGCCTTGTTTGGAGTGATACCAATTAAAAAACAAAACAAAAAAACACTTTGTATAGCATAATAATTCTTTTGGTAAAATATAGAATTTCATATGGTATAACTCTGCCCACCACAAGCATTGTTCACCTTGATTTCAGAATATTGTAATTTATTTATTTAACCTTAAGATTTATTTTCAAGTAATACAATGTTTTCATTTGTTCATCAAGAAAAAAAAATGTTGATAAAATTTGTCAATGGAAATAGAAAAAAAATCTTAAATATTTTATTACCTAATTATTTATTTTTGAGAGGAGCAGATGAAAAATATAGAATCTCTAATCAGATGACTTTTTTTTTTTTTTTTTTTTTCTCCTTCTTTTGGAAGGAAATCCTGTTAAGATTTGGATATCCAATATGGAAATAAGCAGGCATGTGTTCAATCAACTGGCATACCTTCCGTTTTTTATTTTTTGTTTTTTTTTTCTTTGTGTATGTAATACTAAGTTTTTGGCTGTGAGAGTATCAACAATAGTTATAACATGCTTGCACATACTGTAAAAGGTAGGATATATTTTTTAAAGGAAAAATGTCTTTTTCCTCTAGTTTAGTCTGCTTTGACTGAATTTGACTTTAATTTCTTTAAATTTTAATTTGTAAAATAAAAAAGAAATTGAACTGGTCGTAAAGTGGAGGTTTATTTCACAGTGCAACAGTGGATCCTTGTTATCGACTTACAACATTGAGGAAATCCTGGTTACTCTGTAACTAATGATGATCATAGTGTTGCATTACATATACCTGAATAACTTAGTCTCTCAATTGTTTGGTTTAGATGTATATAATGTTTAAACAGACAACAAAATAATATCAAAAGATGAAAGCCACACATTGCTTGCAAAATGGTTTAAAAATGTAATCTTAAAAATCCTTACTTTCAGAATTTACTAACTCGTTTTGTATCAGTTTTAAGTGACACATTGTTTTTTTTTGTTTTTTTTTTTTTTTTTTTTTTTTTTTTCCATATATTAACTCTTCTAAAAATGAGTTACCTGCCCACAGATTCATAAAAAAAAAAAAAAAATATTAAGCAGATTTTTTTTCTTCATGAAATTAAACTGTAATGATATTTAACCTTTATCTACCTATCATCACTTTAAACAGACATCTTTTATCCATATATTGGTGCTATATTGCTTCAATTTTTTTTAATTTTTTTTTTTAAATGGTAGCTTGGAAAAATTTGCAGCATACTTCAGTGAAATTTTCACTTTAAAAATTATAATTTATAATTATAATTTAGATGTACAGAAAAAAGAAGGCATCAGTGTAAGTTGATGCCAGGAAGATGTAACCCATATGAATATATATATACACCTGCTATATATTTCGATATTCTTGATAAAATCCAAAGAATCTGCAATGTTATTGGGCCTGATCTGGCATCTTTGCTTCAGTCTTTCCTATCTCCATAACATAGCTTCCCTGTGTTTTTCTATAAATACTTACATAGTAATTGTTAAGATTTCTCCCTCTTTCTCTCGCTCGCTAGTGACTTTATTGCCTCACTTGGAGTGAAAAATATGACTCTCCCATTGTTTTCTATGTATGAGGTTCATGCAGCTCAGTTCTTAGGACTAACAGCCAGACTACTTGCACATATTTTTGATTATAGTGGTGAAGGCTTGTACAAAACCAACCTCATTTTTTGGAAGAGACAAATACAAAGAACTGGTGAACAGTATGCCACAGGGCCTCTAAATGACCCTCCACAGGTTTTAAATGCAGTGTTATCTCTCTCATAGAACGTTTGCCACACAAAGCTATAGGACCTAGTTTGTCCTGCTATTTATCTATGACTTGGAGGGAGACAGTTATTAGCACATAAGTAAATGTAATGAACTCAACTGGAATTCAAACTGAGCTCTCCGATTCCTCAATCTGAGTCACTATCCACTGTACCATATTCTTCATGTCTTTGGTGTATAGGACACAGATTTTGACCTTAAATTTTTTTTGAGGTGGGGAGGGGTCATCTTATACATTGAAAAATATGGTATTTGTTCATTCTTTTTCTGATAGGCATGTTTAATAAAAATAATTTCTGGACAAAAGAAGTGTAATAGATTAGTGATATCAAAATTCAGTTCAATCTTGGATTGAGTAAAATTGACTTTTCTTAGTTTATTTTTCTCATAGATGCAATGAACATCTTATAAATAAATAAACAGTAAATTCTGTCTGTCCATCCATGTGTTTGAAACCCTTCTAAATAAGAGCCACGCTTGCTCTACATAGACATCATATACTTTTTTGGAATCGTGATAATCCCAAGATTGAAAATCTGCCTTTCATCTGGTGATTGAACATCCAGCATTGGGATGAGGAGGAAATGGTTAAAAATTCAAATTTTAAAATAAATGAAAAAAAATTAGTGAATTTAAAAGTTTTTAATTTATATGAAGTTTAAAATAACACAAAAACTGAATTTAAAAATATTTGTTTTAAATTTAGTTTAAAATATCTCCAAAACTTTGCAAACTGTGGAAATTTATTTTGTTTCTTCAAAATACCAAGGAATCAAAGTGAGAGATTTCTTGGCATAAGGTTTTGAAGTTCCACAGAGTTTGCGATTTGAAGAACTTAATTTTCAACCTGAATTGGAATTTCAGCCCAAATCAAAGTTTCAGACCAAATCAGTTTTATGGCCAGAATTGGACTTATAGTCCAAAGTAGAGTTAAAGTGAGGTTTTGAAGTTCCATAGAGTGAATTGAAGAATTCAAAGTAATTTCTTCAAAATTATCAATGCTGTTTTCTAAGCTGGACCAGAGATCCCTTTAGTTTGGGGGCTTTGTTCTGATTAGCCCTCTGCAGAAGTTAGCTGAAAAGTGCCCACAGGGTGTGGCTTTTAAGCTCGTTTCAAATAAAATAGGTTTTTGATGATGTAAGCTTTTTATTACTTTTACAGACTTTTCAAGATTAGTTTCTTTTTTCTTTTAGTTTGTGAATTTCAATAAAAGATAAGCTGACCTTGTTCTCTTCTGTAAGATCATAAGATTTTTGTCATTAATTTTACTAACTTCATTTTATTGTTTTTGTTGTAATGGATTGCAAAATGATTTAAAATTTTGATAATGTCAGAAGATTTTTAATCTTTGAAAAAAATGTTAAAATTATGCATCTAAGCAATAATTGCTTTCGTTGTTTTTTTTTTTTTTTTTTTTTTTTTTGCCTTTTTAAAATATTTTAAAGCAAGTTGTGTATTTACATCATCCTCTAAACATATGCCCATCCACTCTTCTAGATATAATCTACATTCATTATTCCATAAATGCATACATACATAGCCTTTTTGAGGAAGCATAGGGATTAATCTTGCACACAGCAAGGTGGGTCCTGCTTGACAGGATCTCTTGTCATAATGATTTGAGGCCAGATCTTACAAGGCTGCATGCTCTTCCTGACACACAGCTCAGGCACTCATGGTAGTCCAAGTACACAGTGTTTTTATCAACACACCATGTCTAGGAAGGTTGTCATTCAAGGCTTGAGGCTCTCATCCTAGCTTATATATATATATATATATATATATATATATAATATCACACATTAGCTCCTATAAAAAGCTATTTAGAAAGGGACAAACATGAAAACATTATTTTTTTATAACTTTTGGAATAATTATATAAATGTTGTGTAACAAGTGTTAGAATAAATAAAATATTTTCAATATGAAACATGGAGATTAAAAATGGAATTTTATTTTATTTTTTGGCAATGGAACTGCAATGGGAGTTTCACTGCCAAGAAAATGAATCCCTTTTCACATGACCTTACTTGGAACACAAAAAAAAAATAAAATCAAGGTTAAATCAGAACACCACAAACTATCATAGAAATCATTATTGAAAGACTCTGATATGCAAGAAGCAATCTGATTTGCTGGTACAAAGACCAACCAGCTAATCTCAAGGCTTGTATTTCCAGGCTGGTGGATCGGCCCAGTCGTCGTCTTCATCATTTGACTTTTGTCGATAGATTAGCCCTGTCGTCTCCTAAGGGTTAAACAAAGCTCTAGTTATGTAGGTCACAGCATATGCATAAAAAGACTACTGTGCAGAACCCTAATCAGGGTTAAAAAGTATAATTGCTCAGCTCCAGAGGGTCCTTCATCCTAGACAGACCCCTTATTTTATTAAAAGGGGAAGAGCTATTGTTTCTCTCTGGTACCTGATGCTTCCCAAAAGGAAGTGGGAGGTATCAAAATCTTAGATGTTATGGATACAATAATACTTTCAAAGAAATTCCATGATACCACCACTTTGTCTGGAAATTTAATATTTTTGTACACCTGTACTAAAATATTTGGCGGGGGGGGCCAATTTTAGTGAAACACCAATATTTTTAGTTGATTCTCTTTCTCATGTCCAATATGCCTCCGCCACGGAGATGGTTCATGCGTTTCACTGTGACAATGATTAAAATGTCACTAATTTCTGGCTGCCTTAAGTAATGCAATTGCAAGTCTGTTTATAGTTGTGGGTAAGAACAGTTCTTGAAACTGCTTAAAACAGACGATTGTGCCTCCCACAGCATGAGGTTGGTTATGATGTCATTTTTCCCAATTTTGCCGACACCCTTCCGCAAAGAAAAATTTGGCTTTTTTTTTCTTTTTTTTTTTTTTTCTTTTTTATTTGACTGTTTACATTGAATTTATTTCTTTTATTTAGATTGACAAACAAAAATTAAAAACATAGCAGCAAAACCTCTTTCTTTATAAATGCTTCATTAAAAATAACTGATGAGATACTTCTGTTAAGTATTTTTATTATACACAAACAAAGGATGTTTTTCTAACTTTAGATATAAAAACATTCAAATCCTGTTGGAGACATTGGTTTCTATTTAATAACTGAAGTTAAGCAGCAATGAACCTGGTCAGTACTTAGTTGTGGGACTGTTTGGGAACATCTACTATTGTAAGCAATTGGAGGGGAGAATGTTGAAACAGATTTCCTGGTACCACCACCATTATCTGGAAATTTGGTATTTTTGTACACCTGTAGTAAAATATTTTGAATGCTAATTTAATGAAACCCCCACCAATATTTTTAATTGGTTGTGTTCTTGTGTCCAATATGCCTGCGTCATTTAGATCAATGGTTCTCCCAACCACCAGGCCACAGGTTTGTTGTGGTGTCACTTTTCCTTTTGCTCAGTTTCGCCTTCACTTTTCCACAGAGAAAATTTGGTCTTTTTTGTTTTCTGTTTTTTTCTTTGTTTACATTGAATTTATTTCCTTTATCTGTTATTTATATAACAGAAAATTAAAGTTGTGAGATAGTTTGGTATTTTAGTACACATGTACCAAAAAAATGTTAAACACTACCATGGTACTAAAGCTCATAACGTCTTGGATTTGGTACCAACTACCCGTCTCTTCTAGTGCTAAGGGAGTTTTTACCCAATTTTCATTCCTAGTCCCATGGATGTGTGACTCACTTTTTTAAACATGGCTTTGTGCCACATTTATCTCAAGGGTGCTCAAAGCTAAGTTCCTACTCACATCTATTGCCTTAAACCTTTTTTTTTTTTTTTTTTTTTTTTTTTTTTTTTTGACATCTCTTTTCAGAATACAGGTGGTTATGGCTCTTCACCTCTATCTTGATTTTGTTACACTAAGTAAATTTTGACTTTTGTCATCCCTCTTTCTCCTTATTTTGTCATCCATTCATACAGTTTTTGTTTCTCACCTGGTTCTATGATCTTCAATGTCCTGTGAGTGTTAGATTCACTGTGCACTCTTTTCTCATCTCGTACATTTCAACTCTTTCTGATTGTAAGTATTAGTTTTTTTGTAGCTCCCATAACATCCACCCTCCAACCTCTTTCTCACAGGCATGGATGTGGCAAGTCTTTCACTGCTCTATTGCTATGTCCATGGAAAGAACTCTGATGAACTACATTCCTTGATTCTGCCAGGTCTAACCTTCATGGCCAGGACCTACCCTGCCACTTACAGAGTAGCAAACCACCTACATTCCCTTCATATTCCATTGGCAAGAAGTTCCACAGCTTCTTCCCGCAAATCACTGTCCTGTGAAACAGACTCTTAAAAGGATGTTTCCCCAATCACTACAATCTTAACCTGTTCAAGACTAGAGTTAACTATGATTTTCCCCTCCTATCTATATAAACTACCCCTTAATGTAACCCTTTACCTTGAGTGGCCTCCAGGCCTTGTACAGGGTGAACCCTAATGAAAAAAAGAAAAAGAACAAAAAACAAGAAGTGCAATAGAAGAAACTGTTAGTGTAGAACATGATTACATCTAGCAATTCCAACAGTAAAATGATGAGACCTAAGAGCAAATCTAGTACTGCATTTAAATTAATAAAGTCTAGGTACCAAAGAGGCGTTGAAAATATTTATAGAAAAAGTTTCCTTATTATTTTGGAATTCAGTTTTCTTAGAATAGGTTGTCATGGCAATCATTCTTTTATTTAATCTATATCTGGAACAGACTAAATTTTAACTCTGTTCATTGATTCTGCTTTGGTGCCAATGTCTATTACTTTCCTCCTCCCACATCCTTACTTAGGATTGTTAAATGAGATATCACTATGCAAATATTAAAAAAATGAATTGCCAATTAAAATGTTTGGGACTTCTTTAGATGTAATAAACCAATTTAGAATTGTATAAAATTTATTTAAAACAGCAAAAATTAAAATTGGTTGAATTATTATTTTCAGGTATTCTAAAAATATCATTTGTCATTAACATTTTGGATGGGTTTATTTTCCATTTTCTCTGATTTGGGGGGAAAACTTTGGGATTTATGAGGATGTAAACTATATTTTTAAAATAACTCAAATGTGTCTGGTCCTTTTTTTATTTCTGTATTGGCTGCAAAGTTAAATACAGATTAGTTTGTAACAAAAATCAAAAAAGAATCTTGTGAATGTGTCGGATAACATTGATCTTTATAGCTGTGTGCGTGTGTGTTTCCATAAAAATTGATTTTCTTTTATACTTTAACTATGAATTTTTGTAATTTTTTTTTTTTTTTTTTTTTTTTTTTTTTTTTTTTAATAGGTTTTTTAGTTGTCAGTTGTTCTTTGTGTCTTTCATCAAACAGCAGAATTCTTGACATGCTACAGGATAAGCATCTGGTTAGCAAAGTCAGATTAAATATTAAAAACAGTAATTTGACTTTGCTAACCAGATGCTTCCTCTGTAGCTAAATAGTATAGCACATCAGGCCAAATGATACAGGTTCAATAACTGTTGGAAGAAACATATTTTCTACAAAATTTCTCAGACCTTCAGGCCAGTAAATGTAATTAATGTTTATTATAAACAGCATTTACTCAAATAATTGTATCTATAAAAATAGCATATAAACAGAAAATAAATATATACGTTATTTTTAATGGATATCCATATTTTGAGTAGACACTCTATTTATTAAACAGTATATTTATTTTCATCTGTTCAAGAAATCTTATTTAAAAAAAAAAAAAAAATATAAACTCTCTGGCAGGATTCGAACATGTGTTCTCCTTGGCAGGAGAAACCTTCATTAGATCCAATGTACTTTATGCCGTCTCTGTCATGTGATTTGATGTTTAAGCAAAGTTGAATAGTGGTTTATAAATGCAAATCTTTCTCAGAATCTCAAAACCTTCATATCTGCTCATTTTTTGAATCCTAATGTAAACAAAGCAATTTCTAAAGAAGTGTTGGATTTTTATTTATTAAATGTTATTTTTAGTGGATACCAATATTTGAATAGATGTTCTGTTTATTTATTCAACAGTATATTTATTTATTTTTGTTTATATTTTTCTTTTAGCAAGATATCTTGAATATTCAGGTTGGTAAATGAAAATAAATATGATTTAATAAAGCATCTACTCAAATATGAGTATCCATTTAAAATGTTTAAGCTTTATATATATATATATATATATATATATATATATATATAATAATCAAATAATCAGAATGAACAGTCTGATTTATAATCCAGAGTTCTTTAACATTTTTTTTTTTTTTTTTAAAAAAAAAACAGTGCTCAATACAAAGTATAGCATAACATTATAATTATTTTTTTAAAAAATATATCTCCATGACACAGAAATTACTTTGTTTTAAAACTTAAATCTTAAAATTTAACTTTAAAATTTGAAGCTCAGTTCCATTTTCAATCGATGTTAAGAATAACTTATGAAAAATTGGATTTACTCTATTTTTAAGTTGGTGGTGTTAAGAGAATTCCCTTTTTTTTATTAAGGGGGTGTTGGCTTGTTTACAAATGAAGAAAGCAAGTGTATCTTTGTGTGGCAAATTTAAAGTTAGTTACGGTTGGGTAGGGATTTAAGATTTCTGTCTGGCTACACTTTCTTTCAAGCTGTCAAGTTATTATTGTCTGGTTTATTTTATCTTTTTAAGGTTTACATTATAATATATTTGGCATTTTTTATTTATTTATTTTCTTTTTTAAAATTATGTCTATATTTTCTTAAAGGGTTATTCAAATAGGATTAAGTCATTTTTATATTTATATTTTTATTTATACATATCTAAAATGCTATATTTATTTAATTTACTAATAGACTATATATGGTACTGTAAAATTAATATATTAGAATTTTAATTACACATTTATAAATTATTTAATTTATGATCAAATAATTGATATAAAAATGGGAACTTTTTTTATAATTATTTTTTACAGAGTATAACAGACAATGTCTACAGAAAACTGCTATTTCATTTCTTTGATTTAATAAATTTTTATTTTTCAGAAATTTAATATGTAACTTTTCATGAAGGCATAAAGGACATGGATCCCCAAAGATCTACAATCTCCGAATTTTAAGTTTAAATTTTAAAGTTATATTTTGATTTTGAAACCTAGTAATTTCTGTCACAATGGAGACATTTTTTTAAAAATAATAATTATAAAATATATATATATATATATATATATATATAAAATATATATATATATTTTTTTTTTTTTTTTTTTTTTTTTTTTTTTTTTTCTTTTAGACCAAGCTTTCTACCATTTGGTAGAAAGCTGGGTCACATAAAAATGGTTACCCCACATTTCTGTAAACAAGAATGAAAATACAATGTGAACCAAAAACTGAGAAAGGTCCACTGCATGTTCACAAGGAAACAATAAATGAAAAAATAAATATGTCAAATAACACAAACACTGTTTCCAATATTATAACATAGATGTTTTAATTCAGTGCTTTGCCCGAATGGGTAGGTAGGTGAAAACCTGGGGACAGTTTCTGCCATATCAGTCTAACAGTTCAGCTCCAATATTTCTCCAACCATCTATATATTCCAATGTATGGCTGGCAGTGCAAACAGGCAGCATTGAAACTGCACAGTCTGTTTACCACCAAGGCCAGATCAGAACCAACTTTCAATCCCAAGCATGACTATTAATACAGACCAACAACTGGAATTAATCAATTTCTGGCTTGTTGTCACTTGGTTTCAAAAAGTCCCCATCAATTCATTTACTCTTCTGTTCCACCTTTGGTTAAAACGGATTCCACTTGGAAAATTTCAAAATCTATCCACTGCCTATAAAACTGAAACACTTAGGATCGAGATAAGACCCCACTTTCTTCTGCAAAAGGGGTGTCCCATGTGTAATATTACAGTTCTAAGTCTCCTTTTCAAACAAAATACTTTAACTCAATACTAAATATTATAATTTTGTAGATTTAATGCATATTTTTGACAGTTTGTCATTGGCACATTAGTTATCTTATCTTTTATATATATATATATATATATATATATATATATCCTTCAAGATTGGTTTCCTATTTGTCATTTCTATTCCAACCATTTTCATGTACAGTTCTCAGAAAGCTATTCAATTACTAATTTTATATCCTTAATGTCATGTTTCAGACAACATCAACCAGCAACCTCCTTGAAAAATCAATCCTATAACCTTGAGCCATAGAAGCAGAAAAGAATCCTTGACATTAAAAGAAAAAGTCCTTGACATTCTTGAATGCTTACCTCCTTGTAAATTTGCCACGTACTATTTGTAAGAAAAATATTTACCCAAGTATTCGGTTCCTTTCTCTGATTTGTGCCGGTATAGTATCTTCTTCAACCCTACCCTATGAAGTTATAGCAACCTACAAATTACCGACTTTTTCTCGCTCCCATTCTGGCATTTACTCCTTTTCGGTAACCTCTTTAGTTATGAACAATTTATTTGTGCTATTATTTGATACTCCAGCTTATCTAATAAGTTTAGTCGAAATTTACCAAATTGTCAAAAGCCAACCAAATCCTCTGTATGGGCCTTAATCATAGACATCTTCAAATCCCTTAAGAATCTGGCCTCATTTGGCTATAAAAAGCTTTCACTACTTCCGTGTATCTTGATAGCATAAAATGGCTGTTCAAATGCAGTGTTTTTCTGCATCTTCATTTAGATGCTTAAAACGCAGATAAAATTTCATAACAAATTTTGTTTCTCTCTTGGCATTTATACACCATGAAACTCGGTAAGATCTTGAGAAAAATAGTTCATTTTCATCATGTGCCAAGAAGTAAACTTTAATTCAAATAAACATTTTCAGCTTAATTTGAGTAAACATATTCAGTCTCCGTGCAATAAAAAGCAGTATTTTATACAAATAGATTCAGCCATAATTTTTCCAGGACTTTGTTTTATCTATAAAATGATAAAATTTGTTAAATTCTGTTAAAATAAATTGGATTTTTGTATCTTTGATGTTAGAGAAAATGTGGTTGTCTCAAGAATGTCATTTCATTTTCATTCTATTTTGAATAAGAACACATACAAACCACTTAATGGGTTGGTCAAATATTTTCCTAACTTTTAGATTGATGACAGTTTAAACTAAAAAAATTATTTTTTTTTTTTTTTTTTTTTTTTTACAGGTCATTAGTTGTGTTAGCCATGTCAAATATATAATTCAAAATATATATAAAAGCAAATAATTTAATGAAAAGTTCAATTAATTAAAAGGGGGAGTTGGGGTAATTAATTAAACTAAAGTGTTGTGGCACACCAGTTTTGCAAAGCTCTGGGATAGGCATTTCTCTATTGGGCATCTTTTCCTTATTCGTATTTTCTTATTTTAATCTCTTTTGTGTGACATACCCTAAAGTAACTTACTTTAAGGGTATTTGTTTTTTATTTTGTTAAAATATAACGATTTTTAGTTTTAAAAACAAAATTTTTATATTCCTCTTTTTTTCATTTTTTTTTTTTTTTTTTTTTTTTTCAATATAAAATATTGAGGAAAAGAAAAGAGGAATATAAAATGAATTTTGTTTTTAAAACTAAAAATTGTTTTAAAAAAGTTTTGTCATCTTTGATAATGGCTTATGTCAGCTGAAAGCTTAGATAGAATTAAAAAATATGTATCAATATTGTGATTTCCTTTCTTCATTTATTGAAGCTTATCAGACAATATGAAAAGAATTTACATAAAATAGACAACACTTGTCTGTTATTTAATGAAACATATATATATCTCATGCAGTTACATTAGAAGATGTAAGTAATTACTACAAAATTTTGTTTTAAATTAATGTTTTGAACATTGTAATTTTATTCTTCGTTCTTTTACACACATATACATATATATATATATAATTGATGTGTAGTTTATTACTTAAAAATATTGAGTAAAAAAATATATTTTCTGCATTTTAAGTGATAGACTACACATCAATTTATATATATATATATATATATATATATATATATATATACACACACACACAGTCCACCCAAAACATTTTTACACACTTCAAAAGAGGAAATCCTTGTCTTTCATAGTTTTATCAAATTGTGATAACACTGTTTACGGTAGTATATTTCTCAACAGATGGCATTACCCTCATGGCTGTAGTATGAACAAGTCCTAAAGAATGTTGGGCATCACAGAAAACTGACTACATTGGTGGCCCTTAAATAAGAAATTGAAAATGCATGTGCAGCAATCCCACTTGAGACTTTGTCCAATGTTGCCCAAGTGATGTACTAGTAAATATCTGGAAGCTAAAGGCCACTATTTTGAGCTTCTTTTGTGATATATGAATAAATTTAGTATTACAATATCTATATTTTTCAGTTCCTGAAGTGTGTATGCATTTTTGGTAGATTCCGTGCATGCATGTGTGTGTAATATATATATATATTGTGTATTTGGGCAGCAATTCTTCTTTTACACAAGTTTCATTAAGGACAACTGACAAGGTACTACAATTAATTTTATTCAATTTTCTGTCTTTTCTGGACAGTTTTTAGACACTTTATGTCCAAAAAAGAAAAAGTCTGAAAATGGATTACTTCCAGTCTTGATGCTTCTATGCCTCTATGCGGCTTTGTGGGTGATAAACTGTTTTCCACCTTGCAACTTCTTTCCCATAAACAAAGTGTTGCAAACCTCTCACTAGACTATTGCTATTTCCATGATAAATGTCCAAACCCTCTATGTACCTTAGTCCCCCCCCCAACTCTAACTCTCCCAGCTAAGACTCACCATGCTGTGTACCTTGAGGCAAACCACCCTAATTCCCTTTGTATTCCATCTAGGAGTAAGTTCCTTTCAGGTAGCTTCATGCCAAGAATTGTTGCTTTGTGGAACAGAATCCCAGGAAGATGCTTTCCTAACCACTACAATCTTAACCTCTCTAAGTTTAGGGTCAACCATTATCTTTCCCACATATCCACATAAACTTTGCTCCTTACTCTTACTGTTTTAACAACCACCTTCAATAGCCCTCTACCTTGAGTGACTTGTGGGCCTGGTATGGGGGGGGGTGAATAATAGTGTGCGTGTGACAGTGAAAAAAATTTTTTTTTTTTTTTTTTTTTTTTTGCCGCATTTCATCCTTTAGGACTTTACTGGACTAAAGGACAAAACGCATCACACAAGAAAATTTTTCCACTTTGTTATACATTTTTCTCTAATATTGATAAAATTATATATATTATATATCTTGATAAAATTATATATCATTATCTTATGATTGTGCATATATTTAAAGAAAACTCGGTAAAATTTTAGAATTCCATTTATTTTATATAATGCTTATAAACTTCAAATTATATTTTATAATATATAAAATATATTTTATATATTATATTTTATTTCAAATATTTATTTTAATGTGAACAAAATTTAATGTAAATAATTTATAATTAATTTATATTTTGGTCTTTTGCTAAGAATTATTACTGAATCAGGTTTTTTTTTTTTTTTTTTTTTTTTAGAAAACTTTGCATTTCATTCTTATAATTAATTATTAAAATATTACATTTAAAAAAAAATTTTAAATCTCATTTAAAAATATTACAAAATAGAACTCTCATCCATTTTTGCAAATTGTTTTACAAGATTTTTTTTTTTTTTTCTTTTAAGTTTTTTGACATTAATTTTTGTATCATTTATATTGCTTAGAAAATATAAAATGGAATAAAAATTATTCATTTTTAGGCAGAAGTGATATTGAGCTATTTTAGACTGATGAGGAAGCTGGAAAATTCATTCAATATTAATTTAAAAAAAAAAAAAAATGAATGGAGAGTAGAATGGAAAATTAAATAAACATGGGGTCTGGAACAGTGTAAACTGGGGAAGGGAAAAAACAAAATTTAAATAGCCAAGCAGGCCCATCTATTCTAGATATGGATGTTCATTGTTATTGCTTATGATATTGTGTTGGATTTTCTTCAGTTATGAAAATCTCTAGCATTTCCACATTTTCACTGACATCTGATCATTTTCTTGTTATAGAATTCTGATGTTATGCAAATCTTGAAATGATTTCCAAATTAGGATTCCTATAGAAATCAGCTTTAAACAAATTGACAAGTTTTAATAATTATTTTTCATGTGACTGGTTGATTTTGATAAAATTCAAAGACTTCAAGTTTAAATCTGAATATACAGTTATGTTGGTTTACTGCTGTAAATGCTTCATGTCAGCAGCTAATTACTTTTTAACATAATGAATAAATGCTGTCCTAAAAAATTGATATTTTCAAAGATCATTTATGTTTCTCTAAAGCATTATCAACCCTAACCAAAATACAGTGGAGTTTTTATTTTTCAGCTGAAACATATATTGCAAGTTTCTTTTTGTGTGTGTGTGTTTTTTGTTTGTTTTTTTTTTTGTTTTTTTTTTTGTTTTTGTTTTTTTAAGAGGTTAAAAAAATAAATCATGTATTTTCAATGACCATATGCAGGTAATTTTTTTCTGAAGGGGTTAAAACTCCTGTATAAAAAAAAAAAAAATTACTGGGGTTGAAGTCCGCTTATACACAAATATATATAACCGTATTTGATTTATTCAAATAATTGCTCTCACCTTTGTAATTATATACATAATGTTTCAACCAAGTACCCTCTGGCCATCTTCAGATATCTTTTTTTTTTTTTTTTTTTTTTTTTTTTTTGATAGGAAGTATTTTGTATGTGTTGCTAATTATTTTTGACCCTGTAATAAAATTTCTTGTTCATTCCTGCTGAACCAATGTATATAGATTTTACTGCATGATGCAAACTTGCAAGCACTGTGACAGCAACACTTGCAGATGACCAGGGAGTAGTTTGCCAAAATATCTATAACATCTCTAACAAAGATGAAAATAACAGACCTTTTATAGTGAATGTCATAATATATTAATAATAATAATTTCATATGCAAGATGATCTGGTACATACTACATAAATTTTGGCTGTTACATTTTCAGTATTTTTACAGGAAGAGATAACATCGATAGTTTAACCGGATAAGAGTTGGCAACTTGCACTACTAATAATGAATTGGGATATATTTGAAAGCCTGGTGATACTAAATTTTGAATTTACTTCTCATTTGTAGCCATAATTATGGCTACAAATGAGAAGTAAATTCAAAATTTTATTCAAAGTTTTTTTTTTTTTTTTTTATCAGCTTATTCAAAAAGTAGCCCCCAAAAGTCACAAGTAGCAAAATTAAAAAAATTTAGTAGTATTGCACTTTTAAAACTGACCTAATATACCAATTATGGCTTCTAGTTGCGTTGGGGTACATTTTCTGTGTCACTTTTAAGCCTTTTTAGTTTCTATGTTTTTTAGTTTTTTATTTGAAAACTTTTCAGTCAGTTTTACTGATTTAGTATGGATTGAGTGTATTATTACTGGGAGATGGAGGTACAAGTAGTATAATAATTCTATGTGCCATGTCCCTTCAGGACGTTGGTGATCATGGCTCTCCACAATTTCCTATCCTTTGTAGTTATTAATAAATTTTGTTTGTTTTTTTTTTTTTTTTTTTCTTATCTCTCCTAAACCCTATTCTGTTATCCATTTACTCAAGCTTCTTCATACACCGTGTCCCTTCAGGACGTTGGTGATCATGGCTCTCCACAATTTCCTGTCCTTTGTAGCTCTTAATAAATTTTGTCTTTTTCTTATCTCTCCTAAACCTTATACTGCCATCCATTTCTAGGTAGGATATGTTGTTTTCTTCTGTCCCTCTTGCCTTCAATCTTTCCCATGAGTATCAGATTTTTTTGTGTTCAAATTCTGGTCAAGTTTGTTACATTTACCTTTGCATAAATACCCTTGAGAAAAGTATGACTCCATCTTGCCTTCTCCTCCTGGCTATGGGTTAAATAGCAGGCCTGACTTGCCTTGAGATCATGACCAATCTAGATGAAAGAAAACTCTGAATTCAAAACCATGCTAAAGAGGGATGGGCCTCATCAGGCTATCTTGCCTTAGACACACCACAACTGCTATGACTGCAGTGTATGTGATACCCCCTTATGACCGCAATGAGTTATTGGACTCATGATGACTACTGAGATATATATCCACACCAAAGTATATTTGGGTAATTGTAATAGGGGAAAATGCACTTGCTAAAAACTTAACTTAAATTTTTCATAGAAGCATTTTTAAATATTAATTAACGACAACAACAATAATAATAATAATAATAATTCTATTTTGTGTACAAAATGTATATGGAAATGTAAGAGCTATTATGGAACAGTTAGTATTGTATAATATTAACAGATATAAATAATAAAAATTAATATAACTAATAAAGATAAATAATATAATATCAAATAATAATATAATATCAAATAATAAAATAAATAAATATTCAAAAATATAAATATATAAAATAAATATTTAAAAATATATAAATAAAATAAATTTAAAACATTACATTACAAGAGACCCAGAAACCCCACTTTGGGAATGTTTTTGGAAGATAAATTCACTTGAAAATCATTCTTCTGGGGAAGCAAATCTTTTTTGTCTGGTTCCTCTTTTTTTGCCTTTTTCCATTCTTAAAACCTCTGCTTTTAATGTCTTCTTCTACTGAAGATTGTATGTACATCAGTTGACTGATTGTGAACTGTCCAGCTTTTAACTGATCCAAAGCAAGTAAAATTTGCTTTCTTTAACAGTAAAGACATTTTGAGTTTTGTTTTCTTTCAGTGAGCAGATTAATGCCACCATATTGATCCTTTATCTGCTGCTGCCGCAGCAGATAAAGGCTGGCAAGTGTGTAGAGCTCAATACTTGGTTCTTTTTTTTTTTCTCCGCATTGGAAGTGGATGAAAATGAAGTCTTTTAAAAAGCTTCCCAGTTTAACTAGAAATACTTGCCTACGCTCACTCATTCACATAGAAGTAGGGATGTTTTATTTATCTTTTTTATAATATGTCTGTAAAGTGAATGCAAACTGTCTCAACTGTAATTTGAACCCAGCACTCCCTTATTTCAACCTTAATCTTAAAACTCAAATTTCGTAACTGCATTTACTTAATGAAATTCTTATATTTTATTTTGCTTTTCTTTCTTTTTCGTATGATTTCCATTAAATTATTTATTTTTTAACTACATTTGTTCTCTTATTTCAGTCCAAATACGCACTGTTAGATGAACGAGATATCTCTCTCATGGCCCAATATGCAATTGAGGTAAGTAGATTTTTATTTTTATGACTAAAAATATATAACCTGGGGGTGGGGAACAAACAAAATGAAAGGAAATTTCTACGCCAGGATGTTATAAGCACTTTATATAAGAACATCCTGGATCATACAGCTTATGGCCATATCATATTGAAACACCGGTTCACGTACAATCACTGCATCTTTCACACACATACGCACACTGTTAGACAAAGACTGTATTCTTCTCAACTTGCCTCAGATTACTTATGTTCTAAATTTTTGTGTAGCTGGGACTCTGAATGACTTTCTGACATGTTTTCTCCATACACTTGGTCAGCAAAATACTTCTCAAACTTTGATGGTTGTATTCCAAAATTTTTATTTTCAAACTCCTTAAACAGTGACCAGCATTACTAGTTATGATTGCTATTGCAATATTTTGTTAAAGTTAAGCTCAAATATTTTAACAATGCAATAGTGGAATTTCTATGGATATTTTTTTTTTTTTTTGTAGAACTCGCCATGAGCTTATACAATCATCAGCTGAAGAATTAAGATTCACCAAAAAAAGTTTTTTATTATATATATATATATAATATAATCTCATTTCACACGAAGCAAGGCAATAAAGCTACTAAGATGGCAAGGGGTTACTGAGTATTAGTATATGAAAAGAAAAATGCTATTAAGGAGAGAGAACAATAAAAGAGGAATTAAGAAGACAGAAGATAATGATTGAGATTTCATTTAAATTTTTGAAGATCAAAGTTGACTGGGAAGAATGAAGCCGGAAGAGAATTCCACGAGTTAGAAGTGCGAGAAAAGAAACTGCTGGCATAGAACTTACGGTTACATGTAGCCATTTCAAATTGTAAAATGATGAGACCTTGCCGCCAATCTAGTACTGCACTTAAATTCATAAAGTCTAGGTACCATATAGGAAAGTTCATCAGAATAATTACCATGAAAGTTTTTATAGAAAAGGCTACATTATGGCAGTGAGAAAAGGACTGAAACGGAGATTAACAGGAAAACAAAATGCCAGAAGAGGGTTCCACTCAGGGTTAAATCTGCAGAGATTTTATATGTAATCATTTCACCACAAGCAAGACAATAAAGCCACTAATACAAGGGGTTACTGAGCATTACAGAATATGAAAATAAAATTTTTTTAAGAAGAGAACAACAAAAGAATAGGAAGAAAAGAATCTGGAAGAGAGTTCCCACAAGCAAGAAGAGCAAAAAAAGAAACTTAGCACAGAACTTACGGTCACATCTAGCCATTTTGACAGTAGCACGAGATCTTTGCTGCTAATCTATTACTGTGTTTAAATTCATAAAATCTAGGTACGGTAGAGGAAAGTTCATCAGAACAATAACCGTGAAAATATTTATAGAAAAGGAGGAAAACTGGAATTTTCCAGCTTATTTCTTGTAATAAAATAATTTAGTAATGAACTTGAGATCAGTTTTTGACCCTTTTTTTTTTTCTCTGCACCTCTCCACACCACACCCATCCACCCACCAAAGTTTTACATTCATTTTATGAATCCAGTTTTTCTGTCCAACTGGCATACTATTAACTACTAGAGAATGAAGATTCAACATGTGCTTGGTGGGGGTGGGACACACACGCACACAATCCAATTATTAAAATACCATTCCTGAAAATGCTCATCCTGTTCAACACTCAGACTGTAATTGACCACACCCAGCTTCCTACGTTCAAACACATGCTTCCGTTCTCTTATTGGCAAGAACAGCAATACATTAGTTTTTCCAAGACTTCTAATTTTTCAAAATAAGGAATTAGCCAGACTAGATGGAATCTAAAATATTAGTTGTCAATGTGCACCTGAACCAATGCTATGGAAACTTCAACTTCCTAACAATGTGAGGTAGGTTCTAGGTGAGATAAAATCATTACCTGTGTCATGTTGGGAATAATAATTGGCAGATATCAAAGATTTTGTTGAAATATGTTAATTAAGTATTACCTATGAGAAGGCAACCTCTTTGGTCTACAGATTTGTAACAAAAAAACTTTCTTATTTGAGAGAAAGCAGTACAATTATCATTTTTCTGTTTTTCATTAAATTAATCTTAGGTGTAGAAAAGTTCTCAGCCTGACCAAGAAATGATTGAAACTTAAATAATATTCCATTTGTTTCATAGTTCAATACACTTGATATTTTATGTTTCAAGTTTCTTTCACCAGTCAATAAAAATTCTATTTGCTTGCTTGTTGAAATCCTGCTTTGCTGCCATCACCTGAATTAATAAACAACTTTCTCCTTTTTAAGGTTTGAAAACCCAAATTGTTCACATGGAAAAATATCTGGTGGGTTTTTTGGATGGTCTGGGTGCTCTCAAACCCCCAGATGCTTCAAAACATCCATAATCTTACCGTACCTGTGATCAGGTGCCTTGTCCTGCAAAAAGAGAACCTTCTTTTCTGTTGCTTACTTTACGGTTTTTCTTTCAATGCTGCCTTCAATTGGCATTACAAGTTAGTGTTGGATTTGGCATGAACTGTTTAACTATTCCAAAGACAAACTTCTTTATCCCAAGACATATGACCATTCCTGCTAACTTGTTGGTTTTGAATTTCATTAGCTGTAGAAAATCAGTTCCACCCCAGCATGAACTGTTGTTTGATCTCTGAATCATTGGTGGTATATCAAGGGTGTGGCAAATAGAACACGTGGCATAGGTGCCACTTGGGAACGGGGGACACAACAGCACTGATTAAATAAGCTGTTGCTGTTGAATGTTGGGAGCACACAACACCCAACCACCACCAATTAGTTTTATGTCATCCTCAGTTGAGCAGTTGTAATTTTTTTAATTAATCAATTTTCCTCAACCAAGGCGATATAACCATTAAGCCAAAAGGGCTACTAGGAGTAAAACAGAATTAAAATTTTAGAAGAAACAAGGAACAAGGGATTTACCTCTCAACCTGTTCAAAAGACTGGGGTGGAGTATGAACTGGACGATAGGCAAGCCTATTGAGTTGAATAAATAAGTAAATAAGAAAATTAATTGAAGATCAAAGTTAACTGGAAGAGAAACTTCCTTAATAATAACTGCAATAATTTAACAGCTTTTTCTGTTAAAGAAATTTTTGTCAGTTGTTTGTAAACATTTTCTGTTACAATTTGATTACATGATTTACATTTAGTTTTACTGTTTGTTTTAATTCTCCTTTTTAGATAGAAATTTTCCAAGCCTGACAAGAATCTCTAGTCCTCAGTCTTTTACTTTTTCTTGAAGAAAGTTACCATTTAATAACTGAGCCAAACATAAAATTCTCACTTTAGAATCATCAAACAGTGATTAACTAGCAATTTTAAGGTCTTAATGACTGAACTTGCAAATATAGTTGATCAAATATTAGCTCAACTGATATGTCTTTGACATTGACAAAGTGTTTTAATGTTGCAGTCACGATTCTCTTGAGAAAAGTGAGGGACATAGAGAATATAAGTTGTATAAGAGAGAGAATAAAATGTATATGAAAAATATGAGAGAATACAAGAGACAGAGAGTACAAGATATGAGAATATGAGATAGAGAGAGAAAATACAAGACATATGAGAATACGAGAGAGAGAGAGAGCCTTAGAGGTCTCCCTGTGGAAATTTTACTCTCCAAGTTAATATATAATAAATATCAATTTAATTGACAATATTGGTATCTTTCTGTTGGCTTTTTATTCTTCAAATTTTGTTAACCAGTCTATTGAGTCTATACAGACACACACACACACACATATATATATATATATATATATATATAATTTAAGTAAAAGCTCTGTTTTTTTTAATCAAACATTATTAATTACATTTACCAACCTGAATGTCCAAGAAATTTTGTATTAAAAAAGAAAAGTGCTCTCTGATAGGAATCAAACTTATAACTCATTATAGGAACAGTCATTTGATCTGACATGCTGTTAACCATTCAGCCACAGAGAAGCATCTGGTTAGCAAACTCTGAATTACTGTTTATAAAAACACCTTTGACGATTTTTCTTGATCAATCATTTCTGCTCACAAAACATATCTTAATGTAAACAATGTCAACATATGAAATGTATTAAATCCGACAATTATTTAATATATTTTCTGTTTATACATTGTTTTTAAAGATAAAATGAAAAATAATTAATGTTTCATAATATGTTGTCAATGTTTACATTAAGATGTTTCATGAGAAATTGTCAAACAGTAATTCAGACTTTGCTAACCAGATACTTCTCTGTAGCTGAATGGTTAACAGCATGTCAGATCAAATGAAAGTTCCCATAATGAGTTAAAGGTTTGATTCCTATTGGAGAGTGCATATTTTCTGCAAAATTTCTCTAACAAACACACACTATATATATATATATATATATATATATATATATATATAGCAGCAATATGCCATTTTTGGTCTGATCTGACTCTTGTAAAGATAGAGCATGATAGGAAAGGTTTGGTGTTTTCTGGAGAGGTACAAGTATCCGAACATGTTTTCCAACATCTTGAGCAATATTTCCACTTGATGTCTTAAGTGAGCTTTACTTGTCATAGACATTCAAAGCAAATGGCTTCATTGAAAGTACAACTGTTCATTAGAGCTAAAATAAATTTATGGTCTGCTCACTGGTGCTGAATTGTAATAAGCTTGGTTTTGGAAGCATTGAATAATACAAGCCAATCTTTGTCCATTGCATATCTACAGGATGGGCCAAAAGTCTTGTCACCACTACATAATATAATTTTCTATTTCAACGTTCTCTGGGGTCTTATCAAGGAGAGAGTTTAACATGAACAATACTAGAATATCTATCAGTTGAAGGATGCCTTTGCAACAATCAACAAAGCACAGCTTCATAAAATATCACACAGGACATGGTGCCGCATTATTTTGTGCCACGAAAATGGTGTTTATACAGACGTTCTCAATGTGTGATAGTATCAATGAAAGTGAATAATTTGAATCTCGTACATGTGCTTTGTATTACTTGTTCTATTGTTCTCATCACATATTTGGTAGGGTGGTGACAAGACTTTCAGACCAGCCTGTACAATGCAATAATAGGTTTAGCCAAGCTCCCTTTTACGCCCTAACAACAATCTCGTTCAATAACCCTTGAGTGGTTCTTTGGCTTTATGTTGAGCAAACAATGGGATTAAAAAAAAAAAAAAAAACTTATGCTAAATTCACTCGTATGTAATCTTTTGGACATAGGAATTTTTTTTTATCTCTTTGGCAGAAGAGTTTGTTCATTTATTAGTATTAATGGATTCAAAATTAAGATAAATGATCTCGGCAAATAAAGTCAGTGTGACCTGTGACCTGTAAAATGTCAGCATGTCCATGTTTTCTGCCTTTGAAGGAACAAAACAAGAAAGCCACTTAGAAACTGCATAAATCAGTGCTTGTTAAAATTTGATGTTTATCCTTTGTGAGATAATTTATTACGAATAGTATTTGCACAAATTTTAAGCCATGGAAACTTTAATGCCAGGAAAAGGTTTTAGTTCAGAACGTAGCAGCAGTGAGAAAACTAACTTATGGAAAAATTGCTTTTAAAAGCGGACACTTGGCAGAGTCATTCATCCAGCTGCCCCATCCATGTCTATGGAGAAAAGCGAGGGGGGGGTTTACTCATTAAATTTATCTGAACTAATGTTGCAAATGTATTTGAACCAATCAGAAGACACGAAGCAGGCAAATGACTCTGACATTTAAAGAAATTGGTATTTAAAAATAAATTTTAAAAAATACGTCTCTAATCTACCATTTTAACCCACCAAAGGAAAATGACAAGATGTTGATTTTTTTTTTTTTTCTTCAAATTACTTTCACATTTTCTTTTTTTTTTTTTTAATCCAAACAACAGCCCCCTCCCACCCCAGCAGAAATGTATTAATAAAAATAAATAAATAAATATGGCTCATACTATATTCCAAGCAAAGATAATAGTAGAGAGGTTTGCCTTTGCCCAGTTCACACTTCTTCCAAGTTTATTGAACAGGAGTAGAGGTTTATCCATTGCTTCCTGTTTAGGATTGGGTTTACAGTTCCTAAAGTTTTCTCATTTTCTTTCATTCCCAGTAACCCCCTTAGAGGCATTATCACCTTGCTCAGGGTGAACTGATTTAAAATGAAAAAAAAAGGGAAAAATGAAACGTGATATTATCGCCTTGCTTGGGGTTGATTTTTCATTCTTTTTTTTCTTTTCTTTTTTTTTTTTTTATCTCTCTCTCAAGACAATTTTTTAATATACTGTATTTCCAACTAATAATTAACTGTACACAGATGCATAATAACTAAAGATGCATAAAACAATTTTTTTTTATTTAATAGAAATAAATCCCATTTATCCATTTTAACAGATGGAAAAAAGTATTTCAGATTTTAAAACTTTTAAATTGCTTTAACACTCTAAATTATTCAAGTGTAATATTCTAGAATGTTCGAAGAATGTTATCAGTAGTTATTTTTAGCCTAAAAAATATAAACAGAACATTCTGTAATTGATATTCATGCAAAAAGGTTATCAACATGGGAAGAGGTAAAGAAATGACAAATTCACAAAAAGAATTGCTTGTTAAGCTCTGGAAAGAAGGTAAGTTACATGAAAATCTCATACAACCTGAATATGCCATTTACTACCGTTTATTTCATTCATTGAAAGGTATAAAAAAAAAACTCAAAACTGTTGAAAACCAAAGAACAACAGGTGCTCCATGGAAGATTTCTTCAAGATCTTCGAGGAAATTAATATGTCAAACAAAATCCAATGGTTGCTCGTCAAAATTTGCAGGATGATTTGCTTTCATTAGGTATCTGTGTCACTAAACAGACAATAAGCAATGAAGTTTATAGGAACAATCTAGTCATGATCCACTCGGAAAACCCCACTGGTATGACACAGAGATGCCAGGTTGAAATTCATTTGTGAAGAAGGATAAGGAAAAATGTATTGGGGAAAGTATTATGGAGAGACGAAACCAAAATTGAGTTGTTTAGACGTAATTCTAGAATTTGTCTATATTTCTGAGATGAGGTATTATGTACAGTATTTACATTAGGACACATGGCACAGTGGATAAAGGCGTTGGTTAGATCCAGTGACAGACCCAAAAAAGGTGAGTTCAATTCCTGGTTAAGGCAGTGGAGAATTTTCAGAGGGAAAATTAGCAGGAGATAACTGACATCCATCAAACACGGCACGTGGAATTAGAACAGTCTACCCCAGCGATCGAAATAAAGGGTTCAGTTCGAAATTCCAACCACCTGAAGAAGGCCGGAGCGTACAACGGCCGAAACGTTGTGACAAATATGGCGACAAAGATGAGGACAATAGTCCGACTAATGTAAATACTGTAATTCTAGAAATTATATATGGAGTTAAGATGGCGATGCCTTCAAACAAAACAACACAGTTCCAACAGTGAAATTTGGTGGTGACAGCAGAATGGTTTGGGGATGTTTTTCTGCAAAAGGTACTGGCAACATATCAGTAATAGATGGTAGAAGGAATGCCACAGTATATAAAAAAATTTTAGAAGCAAATTTAATGATTTCGGTTAAAAATCTTGAACTTCCTCCTGATTGGATAATGATCCTAAGCACACTGCATAATCTACGAAGAAATGGCTTGCTGAAAATAATGTAAATATCCTGAAATGGCCACGTCAGTCCCCAAATTTAAACCCAATTGAAAATCTGTGGCATTATTTGAAAATTCAAATCCAATCGTGAGCTCTAACAAACAGCCCAGATCTGAAGACCACATGCGAAGAAAAATGAAACAAAATACCAACTAAAATTTGTAAATCATTGAGAACTACAAGAAGAGGTTGGTTGCTGTAGAAGTGAATAATGGCTATTCTACAAAGTATTAAATGGAGATTATATATTCTTTTTTGTATTGTACAAACACTTTTTTCACTCATTAAAATGAATAAATGACTTATTTCTATTAAATCAAAATTTTTCTGTTTTCTATGCATATTTAGTTATTATGCATCTGTGTACAGTTAATTATATGAAAAGTATGTTTATTCATTTGATAGAAATACAATAAATTAAATATTTGTATGTGTACAAATATTTTTCTCCCCGCTATATATATATATATATATATATATTCAGTTGAAATCAGTAAAATCATTTTATTAAACAAATGGATTTCTCAAGTCCAGTAGCTGTTATAACTCTTTCCAGTACTGATGGGTATTTCCTTTCTAGCCTTTTGTCTGAAGTAGTGTGGAACTTCATCTTATGCCATTATTTTCTCTTAGTTACATGTGCTGTGTGTGTATAATATATATATATATATATATATATATATAAAACAAAGATTGTATTTAAACAAAATCAGTTGTTCAGGGTACTCATTTTAAAGAAAATGATTTCTGAATATAAATCCAATTTCACAATAGTCTCCTGAAGAGCGGATATAATTTCACATAACTCAAAGTAGAGACACGATAATTGAACTTCTAATTTTATTTATTTCCTATAACATATATAATAAGGGCTTTTTGGTCATGTCCAGATAACTTTTCAGTTTTTTAGCACTCCTTCACATAAAAGCTGAACTTGGAGAAAGGGTATTCTTGTTAGCTACATACTTGGTATTACAAAAAGAACTGTTTTCTCAGATAAAAATAGCCTGTTTGGTATACGTCATGCTAGTAGACTGGAAGAATTAATTGATAAATGGTAAAGGCAAGACCATTAAATCAATTTCTGTTTTTCCCACTCATTCAGGCCAGTTTTTTCTTTTTATCCAATTCTCTGAGCATTTTACACAATATTTCAAGCAAGGACATTAAACAGAAAGAAACAAGTTTTTAAAACTAGTAATTAAAAATACAAGAACCTAACCTATATTACTTATATTGACTGAAGTTTATATAAAATGTATTATATAAGTTTTGTGTGTTATTTAAAAATGGTTTTTTATGTTCTCTGCATACAAATTTTAATTTTCTCTCTCAAACTTCCTTGTCTTTTGATATTTAAAAAGCTTAGTACTGTAATAAAATTAAAATGTCTATGTAATGACCAATGATTTAGTGCTACTTTTCCTAAAGTGGGGTTTGTAGAAGTTTGGGTGGGGGTGTCACAATTGCAATTGAGAAATGTTTTAGCAATTATATAGGTTTCTTTCATTCTTCTTTTAAGATTTTTTGTATATTTTTTTTAACTCAATATTTTTTTTGTATATATTAACATAGTTATTGCTTGGATTTGATTTTTTTTTTTTGTTTGACATTTCTTCTTCCTTAGCATGCTTTGATGGAAAACAAAATGATGCATGTTCAATTTTTGTTGGAGGCACAATGTTTTTAGTAAGACTTTTCAATCTGGGTCAGTTGTTAATTTCATTGTTTAATAAAATAAAATAAAAATACAGGGGTAACAATTCCAACATATGTCCCCACTAAAAATGTTTATAGTTATGAGAAATTACACACACACACACACACACACATATGTGAGGTGGTGTAATGATTAGCAAGCTTGTCTTGCTAGAATAATTGCAACTGAGTAGTGAATTTGATCTTCACTAGGTGCCTTCTACTTTTGGCCTTGTGCCACATCTAAGCTACGCTTGGAAAATAACTATTTGGGAATCTTTGGCATGGTGTAATGGTTAACAAGCTTCTCTCACTCAAAACAGTTATGTCTGAATAATGAGTTCGATGCTCACTGGGTGCTCCATACTTTCAGCCTTGTGCTATGTCTAAGCTATGCTTAGAAAATCATTTTGGACACCTCAGCGTGGTCTAATGGTTAGCAAACTTGTCTTGCTAGATCAGTTACTACGGTGTAGTGAGTTTGATCCTCACTGGGTGCCCCAAACTTTCTACCTTGTGCCACTTCTAAGCTATGCTTTGAAAATCTGTGTGTGTTTATCTCTGGTTGAGGAATCGGAGCCGAGTTTAAATTCCAGTTAAATCCATTGCATTCACTTATGTGCTTGGGGAAGGTATGAATTCTCTGCCCAGCTAATAGCAGGACAGACTGGATTTTATAGCTTTGGATGGTAACTGGCCAAGAAGGACAACTCTGAATTCAAAACTTGCACAGGGTTGTTTGGGGGACCTTGTGGCATGTTGTCCACCAGTTCTCTCTATTTGTCTCTTGTAAAAAGTATGATGTGTTCTACACAAGCCTTCACCACTAGAACCAAATGATATATATGGGCAGTCTGGCTGTTGGTTTCTAGGAACTGAGTTGCTTGATCCTCATACGTTGAAAAATGACAAAAGTCCAGTGTGTGTATATATATATATATATATATATATATATATATATATATATATATGGTGAGGCACAAAAAGAGACAAAATAAAACAAAACAAAATAATTACAGTTTCTACAAATGTAGGAATTTTTACGAGATTTTATCAGAAGTTTTACGGTCCAAAAGCATTTTTCAAATTAATGAATGTTTAATTATTGTGATCATTAATTGCTGACATGTTTGATTCAAGTGCCTCACTGCTGGATGATGTTTGCCACTCTGACACTGAAATTGTTCACGACTCTCTCCAAAATGTCATTTGGAATTCTCCCGATTTCTCTCTTGATGTTTTCTTTCAGCCTCTCAGTTGTGTCTGGGTTGCCCTCATACACTCTCTCATTCAGGTAGCACCAGAGAAAGTAGTCCAGCAGGCTCAGATCAGGAGAGTAGGGCGGCCATGGATTGTCGCTCCTCCTCAAGATTAATCAGTCGCCTGGAAAGTATTACCCAAGATATTGAGGAGTGTGGTCAGAATAGGTGGTGCACCATCCTCTGTTGAAACAACTTTGTTCATGTCAAAAACCCCTTCACCTCCTTAATGCTAGAATGAAGTGTCTCCGAAGCATTTCAATGTATTGGTGTGCATTCATTGTCCATCATCAAAAAAGTCTGGGCCAAAAATACCATCCTTTCCAAGTGCACACCATAGCATCATTTTTTTTCTACGCTCAGAGGTTTTTCAACATGTTCATAAAGTTGTTCACTGGCCCAAAAGCTGAAGTTTTGCTTATTCATGTGCCCACTCAAATGGAAGTGCACCTCGTCTCTGAAGCGAAGACAGTCCAAAAGTTGAGGATTGTTCTCAATGCACTTACTTATCATCTGGCCAAACTCGTAGCGTTCAGTCTTGTTGGTTTGAGTTTGTGCTTGAAGAAACTGCACTTTGTAAGAAAACAGTTTCAAATCACTGTGGATAAATCGGTGCACAGATCTCCTAGAAATACCCACTTGCTGTGATAGCTGTCTGGTGGATTTGCAAGGCAACTGTCCCAACTGGTCCCTGACGTCTTGAACATGAGCTGGCATCCTCACTGTGAACTTTGAGCCACAATGGCCTTTGTTATTAGTTTATTACATTTCCATTGTTTCTAAACTTTTCTCCCAAATCTGTGATCATATAGCGATGGGGAATTTTCCTTCCATGATATCTGCATCAAAATTGCCTTTTAACGAGTGTAGATGACTTTGTTGCAAAATACAGTTCCACGATCTTTGTCCTCTCTTCAACCAAAAACTGCTTGTAGTAGTAGTCCATTTTAGTATCATATTAAACTAACAGGTATGCTATGCAACTCACTTAAAAAAGAAAAAGAAACAGTTATGTCTTTAGAAAATATGAGCCTTTACTTTTGTCTCGCATATTTGTACCCAACCATATATATATATATATATATAATCCTCACACTTGCTCCATATGTGGCCTCCTTTGTAAATCACTAGTGGGTCTTAAATGTCACTTAAGATTATCGCACAAACTTTCATAACTGAATCAATAAGCTGTCAGATCTTCATACGTCAAAACCGATGGGAGCGAGTCCATTTTTTATATATATATATATATATATATATATATATATATATATATAATTTCAATAAAAACTACAGACAAGGTACAGCAATTAAGCTTTTTATTTAATTTTTCTTGTGTTCAAATAAGTGTTTTCTTTTCTGGATACAGTAAAACCTGTCCAAATGTTCTGTAATTCCAAGTGCTTTTGGTTATACTTTTAGCCATTATCAAGGATGATTTTATTCTTGCTTTTTAACTGGATGTATGGGTTGTGTGTATGTTTCTAGAGTTAATAGGGATGCTTTATTTTCTGAACACAGTCAGCACATTTAGTTAATATTATTGAGTGTTGGCTTTTTCTTTTTATTATTAAGGCTCCCATTATTTTTAATCTTTTTACAAGTGGATGAGGTTATTATACTTGTATTTTCTACGAGTATGTTTCAGATGGAGTCTGGTAAGTTTGTGTGTGTGTTTAAATGGGTTTTGATGGAGTTGTGGTTGGATAGGTGAAACGTAAGGCATCTGGATAAACATCTAGTAATGTGACCAATGTAATTATAAGTTTGGTTAGATCATGAACTCAGTTCCTTAAGGGGCATTTGAACTCCTAAATAATGATCAGAAAAGAAGACACTTGTTTGAACACAAGATAAATAAAAGGCTTAATCACAGTACCTTGTCTGTTGTCTTTAGTGAAACATGTATAAATGAAGGATTGCTGCCTAAATACACACACACACACATATATATATATATATATATAAACATTGATTTTTGCATTTGATTTTTTTTTTTTTTTAAATTATTTTAACTTAGTTTTTGCTGATTAACTTAATTACTTTTGTGGAAAGTAAACAAATTACACATTTATTTTGGAGTATACCTGAATAATTTCCTCTTATTCTAATCTCCACACCCCCCTCACACTTTTTGTGACTGAAAAATAAAACTACACAATTTAATTTTCTTGAAGCAAAAAATATGTAGTGTTTATAAAGACTTTACTTAAAATAAAACAATTTCCAAAAATGGCATTTCCTCCAAAGAGCACTTTTCCAACATAGATTTTTACACATCCATTCTTTCATAGTGAAAATCACCAATCATTTATTTTACCAGAAATGTACTTCAGGCAGAGAAGAACCTAAATTTCAATTTACCAAAAGAGGGTAGTGGGGGGTGTCATAGATCAAAAAAATTTGGTAAGGCCTAATTTATTGAAAGATTGTGGATAGATTTGAAGATGGCAGGGGCTTCAGTTGAGTACCTTTATTCAGATATAGAATGGTGAACAATGGATGAAGTGTTTTCTTCAATCAAAGAACCCCTTTCATCTAACAATCTCCAACTGTCCAGAAAGGCGGGAATGTTTTAACATTCTCTCTGTCCTAAGTCAGTCTTATTTCTATTTCACTGTCTACTATTTACATTTGCATATTCAAAAATCAAAACTTTTTCTTTTATTTATTTTTTTTTTTTTTTTTCCCAAGTTTGTTAAAATATTTTCAGTAAAAATCTAGCTTTCAACTGTGTATTGAGTTTCTAGTTTTCAAATAAGAATTCTAGGAATTTCACATGGTCAGATGATGGCAAACCATAATCTAGTCATGTGTGAAACTGATATATCTTTTTGAAGCTACTACTGATTTATAGTCAAGCTACATTACTGAAGATGTTACTGTGTAGTAAAAATGCCAGACATTTAAATGTAGGAAAGTTCTGTTACACCAATTTTCCAAAAGGAAAGGGTGTCTTCCTAGAAAATTTGCATTTAAAATCATGGCCTCTGCCTGGGCTTGAACGCTAATTGTGAGCTCAGTGTGGGAAATACTCAATTATTTCAGTTACACGAAAGTCACTCTCTCTCTCTCTCTCTACTCTCTCCTCTCTCTCTCTCTCTACTCTCTCTCTCTCTCTCTCTCTCTCTCTTCTCTCTCTCCTCCTCTCTCTCTCCCTCTCTCTCTCTCTCTCTCCTCTTCTCTCTCTCTCCCTCTCTTCTCTCTCTCTCTCTTTCTCTTCTCCTCTCCTCTCTCTCTCTCTCTCTCTCCTCTCTCTCTCTCCCTCTCTCTCTCTCTCTCTTCTCTCCTCTCCTCTCTCTCTCTCTCTCCTCTCCTCTCTCTCTCCTCTCTCTCCTTCAGTAAAATCCCTATAATCCTCTTTCTGTGATAAGCACATTCATTCTAAATAAGATTGATTGAACTGACAATCTTTCTTGCGAATGCTGATGACCTATGTTGATAGATTTGTTTTAATACTTTGTATAAATATATTGCCTTTCAACTGCTGGTGTACACCTGTTCAAGATGTGTACTCCATATCTCTGGTTTGCAGCTGAGGTGTGTTTGGTTCATCTCGATCAGTACTTCCTAGGATGCATTTTGTTTATTATTTCTTATGCTTCCAAAAACATTTCTTGCCAAAACCTGATGCAGATAAGAGGCAGATAATGTTTGTACAGATTGACTGACAATGAAAATATATCCAACCACAAATTGTCATTTGTCTGCTGATTAACACTTAAACCTTTGCAGCTACATGTCCACAATTTCACCCAATTGAGCACTTTCTTCTTTCTCTCTCCCACTTACTCATCTCTCCTCCCCTTCCTTCCCCTTCCTTTTTTTCCTTCCCCTTCCTTTTTTTCCTTCCCCTTCCTTTTTTTCCTTCCCCTTCCTTTTTTTTCCTTCCCTTCCTTTTTTTCTTCCCCTTTTTTTTTTTTTTCCTCTCTCAGCCTTTCCTTTTTTTCTCCCCTCCCTCAGCCTTTCCTTTTTTTTCCCCCCTCCTCTCAGCCTTTCCTTTTTTTCCTCTCCCCTCCTCTCAGCCTTTCCTTTTTCTCTCCCCTCCCTCTCAGCCTTTCCTTTTTTTTTTTCCTCTCCCCCTCCTCTCAGCCTTTCCTTTTTTTTTTCTCCCCTCCTCTCTCAGCCTTTCCTTTTTTTTCCTCCCCCTCCTCTCAGCCTTTCCTTTTTTTCCTCTCCCCCTCCTCTCAGCCTTTCCTTTTTTTTCCTCTCCCCCTCCTCTCAGCCTTTCCTTTTTTTTTCCCCCCCTCCTCTCAGCCTTTCCTTTTTTTTCTCCCCCCTCCTCTCAGCCTTTCCTTTTTTCCTCAGCCCTTTCCCTTTCCTTCTTTTTTTCCCCCCCCCTCCATCCCCTGAGTCTTTCCCTCCTCAACCTTTCTCCAGTTTCCTTCTTATTGGAAGTATATCTACCCCGCCTGGATAAACCTGAAACTCTGCATCTAAATCATTATTTTTCTAACTTTAAAAGAAAGCTTTGTCAACAGTGAAAGCAAATTTGCCTAACTTTGAGGTGAAAGTTCATTTTTAAACACTGGTTTATTTGGACTTCATCTTGGTTTGCATCACCAGCCTTCTTCAGGTGTCTGTATTCATTAACATAGTAAGAATTTCAACTTGAACTCTTTATTTGGTTTACATGGTGGAGGGTTTTTTATTCCACTGTCCTTGCTAAAGAGCACATGTCAGAGTGCATCTCATCAGATGACACTTCATTCATTCTTCCACTCAAGCTGGAGGACATCTCAGATCAGAAGTTGCTTTATTCTGCCACTCATGCATCTCATCTCAGAGGATTTGTCATCCTGACACCCATGCTGGAGGTCATTTCATATTGGATGCCTAATTCCGTTACCCATGCTGGAGGTCATTTCATATTGGATGCCTAATTCCGTTACCCATGCTGGAGGTCATTTCATATTGGATGCCTCATTCCGTTACCCATGCTGGAGGTCATTTCATATTGGATGCCTAATTCCGTTACCCATGCTGGAGGTCATTTCATATTGGATGCCTAATTTAGTTACCCATGCTGGAGGTCATTTCATATTGGATTCCGTTACCTGCTGGAATTTCATATTGGATGCCTAATTCCCCCATGCTGGAGGTCATTTCATATTGGATGCCTAATTCCGTTACCCATGCTGGAGGTCATTTCATATTGGATGCCTAATTCCGTTACCCATGCTGGAGGTCATTTCATATTGGATGCCTAATTCCGTTACCCATGCTGGAGGTCATTTCATATTGGATGCCTAATTCCGTTACCCATGCTGGAGGTCATTTCATATTGGATGCCTCATTCTGCTGCCCATGCTGGAGAGCATCTTTATTGGAGGATGCCTAATTCTGCTGCTGCTCATACTGGAGGAAATCATATCAGGATGCCTCATTTCACCACCCATGCTGGAGGTATATCATATTAATCCTTCTTCATTAATTTGTTCTTTTGATGGTTCTTCTATGTCTTTCATTGAAACAATATATGAATTTCACTACCTGACCCAGAGACTGAACTCACCACAAAATGACTGCATACACCTAATCCACACTTAGATCCACTAAGGTATTGTCAAATAAATCAGGGTCTATTAAAAGCAAATCTTTGGTAGTATATGACTCTTTTGGATGTTGATGTGTTATTTCTTTCAGTATGGACTTTGCTTTATTTTTTGTTCATAAATTTGATCTATATTAACTTTTAGCACTAAAGGTGATTTCCTTTGTCAAGCAAAAAGTGTATCCTGCCAATGCAAGTGACACTGAGTGTTGAATAACCCTGTATTTGATTTTTTTTTTCAGTTGTGTTGTCATGTCCTACTAGGGTAACATTAAAAAATGACCTTGGCTGAAATTGATAATAAATCTAGTGCAGTTGAGAGAACTTGAAAAAGAATGAAGTGGATCTGTAAATAATGCAGAGTGCTAAAAGTTAATGCAGTCTCTCTCATAGTGTGTCTATGTATGTGTGCATGTATTATCTGCTAAATCCACATACTTCTAAAATCATTCCTATTTGGCCAAACTGAAATGTTCTCTATTCAAATGTCACTGTTTAGAATCTAATCTGTCAATTGCTTTCCTTCTAAGCATCGTTGGCATTCCTACTTGCTTCGAGATTCCTTTTTACATATTCTTGGCATTCCTTTATATTAACACTTACTTTTTCTTTTTCAACTTCAGTTTTTTATATATATATATATATATATTTGTTTATTATATTCATTTAGCTACTAAGCCTTTCCTAGTGCAGAACTTATGTTTTTGTTTTTTTGGGTTTTTTCCTCTTCTCTCTCTGAGTTCTTAACGTAAAAAAAAAATCTTGTTTCTTTATTATTAACTCTATCATCCTCCTCTTTTCATCTGACTTGGAGTGAGAACAGAATGTATTGTATAGCAATAAGCTGACCTGTAAAGAACGTTGACTTTAACCAGACGTTCTGTTCAACATTTAAAAGTTATGTGCTTACCTTCTTGACATTTCGACTCTTTGAGAATTATCAGATTCCCTTATATTTTTGTTGGCATTTGCCTCTTTCAGTTGTGCCTGTAAATTTATATCATTTTTTTTTTTTTTATGCTTTGCCATATTATCTTTTTCTTTCCTAAATATTTTTTTTATTCTTGTTTTATGAACTCCGTACATTTTATCATAATTATTCAATCAATTATATTAAAGGAAGTTTTAGGAAAGCTTTTTGTTCTAGGAAATTTTTTTTTTTTATTGGTATCACCCCATGCAAGGCAGTAAAGCCACTAAGACACAAGGGTTTACAGGCTATGGAAGAATTAGGAACAGAAACATTAATGAGTGAAGAGAAAAGAGTAATCAGGAGGACTATAGATAGCAATTGACATTGCATTTAAATTTTTGCAGATTAAAGTTAGCTGGAAAGCATGGAGCCAGAAAGGAGTTCCACAAGCAAGAAGTGTGAGAAAAGAAACTGTTAGCATAGAAATTATAGCTACATCAAACCAGCTCAACGGTAAATTAAGTAGTCTAGTACTGTGCTTAAATTCAAAAACAATTATCATGAAAGAATTTATAGAAAAGGCAGAATCTTTTTTTTATCATTTCACCCCAAGCAAGGCAATAAAGCCACTAAGACACAAGGTGTTACTATGTGTGAGAGAATATGAAAATAAATGCTTTTTAAGGAGAACAGAAATTAAAAACACGGTAGATAACTGACATTGCATTTTTTTATTTTTTTTTTTTTTTTTAAGATCAGCATTGACCAGGAAGCAAGAAGTTGGAAGATAGTTCCACAAGCAAGAAGTGTGATAGAAGAAACTGTTAGCATAAAACTTATGGTTACATCTAGCCATTTCAACTGTAAAATGAGACATCTTGCTGCCAATCTAGTATTTGCACTTAAATTCATAAAGTTTAGGTACCATAGTGGAAAGTAATATTTATTTTGAAAAATACAAAAATGTGGCACAAGGCCAAAAGGATGGATAGGGGAAGGCTGGTCTTCACTTTATCTTAAACTTAGTTAATCATGATTACTGACCCAAACATACCACAACATTCTTTACACCAATATTACTGCAATCACCATAATACCTCAAAGTCTCTATATAGTCCTAATTAGTTCTCATATATACAGTTTGTCTGCGCGTGATATAAATATAACTTTTAAAAATGGAAACTCAATGAATATTTACAATGAATACAATACCATAGATGAAAGTTCATCAGAACGATTACCATGAAAGTATTTATAGAAAAGGCACAGGGAATCTACAATATGGTGATTGGAAAGTGGCTGAAGGTGAAAATTGCAAATTCTTCTTTGGATTTTATCAAGGATCTTTAAATATATAGCAGGAACACCAGACCAGATGTAATGGCAATATTCAAAGCCAGGACAAATAGTAGACTTATAAATATGTAAGATAGATTCTGCCAAGAAAAATGAGTAAATCTTCATCATTTTTACTCTTTATCAATGTATGAAATATAGGAGGGGGTGCTGGAAAGTTCTCAATCTGACCCGAGAAGCTTTTAAAAAAAAAACAAACAAATGATACTTGGTCAGCTTTTGGGAAGTGGATTGAGCCAAGAATTTTTCAGCGCCTCCTTGTAATTGAAGTCCTGCTGGTTGTTTTCAGTTGATGAGTATAAAGATGGTAATTGTTTTCTTTTGGTACTTCTTTTTTTTTTCTAATTCCAAGATGGGTACTTCCTTTCCAAAATCTTTCTCATTCTTGATAATAAAATAGACATGGCAATTTGCCCAGTTCTGCTTTTAACATTCTCTGATAGATTACAACTATTCTGCAGCCCCCCCCACAAGATATCATTCTTTAACAAACGATAACATTTAATATTAACAATGACACTTTTATCTTCCAT
Source organism: Acanthosepion pharaonis (assembly GCA_903632075.3). NCBI lineage: Eukaryota > Metazoa > Mollusca > Cephalopoda > Sepiida > Sepiidae > Acanthosepion > Acanthosepion pharaonis. The sequence continues at coordinate 906,823 of CAHIKZ030004588.1, read as the reverse complement.
ATAACATCAGTACTGATTTGCAACATTTAAAGCTTTTTCTTTTATGATCTATTTTTTTATGTTTTTTTATATATATATATATATATATATATATATATATATATATAAAGGAAACACTGAGGAATGTTTGTCTGTTCTATAAGTAATAATATACCCTCCTTTCTCAACTGGCACCATCACTTTAAGATTTGGATATCAAGGCTGTAGTTCTTTGGTATGCCAGAAGATGGCAGTGCCCAACATTGGCTTGGAATTATCATTACTGTCAAATGACGGTTGAGTTAATTCCCCTTGGCAAAATGGCATTTTGGAAAAGGTAGATCTACCCAGGTGGCACTGCTCAGTTATTTACTTGGGAATAGTTATAAAATTATTGGGCAATCATTGAGCTAGCTCATACATATGTGTGTGTGCGCACACACACATGCGTATGTATGCATCCATCCAACAATGAAATCCCCACCCCCTTTGATTGAAATTAAATTTAATTTTGAACAAGAGAATGACTCCTATCCAAAATATAGGAGAAAGCCAGAAGATGGAGGTCACATTGGCAAAATCATTAAGTAATATTGAAATGCATCATTTTTCTCCATAAATTATAACAATGATTTAAAATTAATCTTCATTTTCTTACAACAAAAAAAATGTGTGATACTGAGCAAGGTGTGGGTAAAGTGCTTTGTGTGTGTATTTAGGCAGCAATCCTTCTTTCATGCACATTTCATTGAATACGATAGACAAGGTGCTTTGATTAAATTAGACTAAATCAAAAGCACCTTGTCTGTCGTATTCAATGAAATATATATTGGAGTGAATGGAAGTTCTGATATCTCTATATATATATATATGCCATGCCATATATATATATATATATATATATATATATATATATTATATATATTTTATCTAACTTTTTACTGTATTAAAACATAAAATAAGTCAATCCTCCACTGATTTTTGAACAGCAGAGCTAGAGCTAAGCAGACAAGTAACATATCCATCATGTCATCATTTTACTGCTTGAGCAGCCTGGTAAAATTAACTTACAAATACTAAGATTGCACAGGTACTGTACTGATCCCAGGTAAGAGTGCACAGGTACTGCACTAATCATAGGTAGTATTTCTGTACACAATCATGTCACTTTTTTTTCTTTTTTTCAAGGTTACTTTAAATATATTTAGAGATGTTAGAAACTTATGATAATGTTAAGAACTATAATTTATATGTCCTTTTTCTTATTATATAATAAACTGCCCCTCTTTAAATATCTTTAAAAACTTCCAGTTAAAAAGCTTCTAATGATAAGTGATATCCTCTTTTTTTTTTTTTTTTTTTTTTCTTTTCTTCATGGTACAGATAAAGTAACTCCAAACTGTGATATTATCACAGGTTGTATAAACAACAAGTGTTCTATATAAGAAAAATACATGCTTAGAAATAATTTTTTCATATTAATTTTTATATTCAGACATGATAATATTTATCTTCTGCAGTGTGCAGGTGATAATTTAGTCCTTATGTTTCGAAATGTGTTACCATTTGACCTATTCCTAATAGTAAAATATATTTCTTTTTAATCATTTCACCCCAGGCAAGACAATAAAACCACTAAGACGCACAAAGTTACTCAGTGTGTGAGAATGAGAAAAAATGGACACTATTAAGGAGAGAGGACAATAAAAGAGGAATTGTGAAGACATGTCATGGTTCAGTTTTAAACTGCATGATGAAACAGAAGAAAAAATGTTGGAGTGGGCTTAAAAAAAGTGTTTTCCATGAGAAAATGTAAATTCAAAAGATTTTTTTTTTTTTTTTTTTAATCATTTCACCCCAAGGCAAGGCAATAAAGCCACTAAGATGCAGAGTGCTACTGAGTGTGAAAGAATATAAGAAAAGGAGTGAGAACAATAAAAGTACAAGAATTAAGAAGACAAGATAACAATTGGCATTGCATTTAAATTTTTAAAGATCAAAGTTAACCAGAAAACAACTAACTGGAAAAAGAGTTCCACAAGTGAGAAGTGCACAAAGAAACTGCTAGCATAGAACTTAGTTACATTCTAGCCATTTCAACTGTAAAATGAAGAGACCTCTCCACCAATCAAGTACTGCACTTAAATTCAGTCTAGGTTAGGATAATTACCATGAAAGTATTTATAGAAAAGGCACAGTGAAACTGTTACGGTGGTAGGAAAGTGACTGAAGCTGATATGCTAGGTCAGAACCAATAACATTGCAGATTCTTTTGAATTTTATCAAGAATCTCTAAATATATAGCGGAAGCATCAGACCAAATGTGACAGCAATATACAAAGCATGAGCAAATGGTAGACTGTAATATGTAAGAGATTTCGGCAAGAAAAATTGTCTCATACGACACAGTGAACCAACTTTTTTAGCAGCAGGCCTAGCAATGAATTCAATATAATCGTTCCACTTCATATCAGAGGTAAACGTTATTCCAAAAAGGTGCAATGAGTCACTCTCCTGGAAGCTAGCATCAGCTAAAACCTGGGCAAGTACATATGCATGCACACACATGCATTTTTATATAATAAACTAGTTTATCCCTGCCATAAAAAAATGACATATCTCAAAGTAATTATATTAAAGCTGTGAATGTGTGACTAGTGTAATGGCTATCATTGGGGAACTAAGTTCAAATTCTCACCTTCTTGGTTGCATTCACTTCCTCAAAAATACTTTTAGGAAAGACAGAAATTCACTTATTTTCCTTCCACGTGTTGGTTAAATAATGGGATATGTTGAATTTTCTAGCCTTGTGTGGCAACCAATCTAAGAAAAGGAAAACACTGAATTTCAGACCATGAAGAAAGCAATGAGAAACTACTATCTTTCTCAAGAAGTCAGGCAGTTAACAGATAATAAAGAAAAAGTAATCTGTGGGCAGCCATGATCGCCTATATCCTGACATGGCATAAAAGAAAAAAATTGTGGCTATAAAATATTAAAAAAAATTTACACGGCATTTTTGTTAATTCTTTTTATACTTTAAAAAAATTAGGCGAAACTAAAAGCAAAATTCACTAATGATAACAATTGATCCTTTGTATTCTTATAAAATAAATGAAGTTTATATGATTTTATGAGATCTTACATTGAAAGTTTTATTTACAAATTTTTTAACATACCATATATTTCCTCATGTAAGACAACCTTTAAATCCTGAAAATCCCCCTTACAAATTGGAGGTCGTCTTATACTACAATTCTATAAAAATAAAATAAAATCTTAATTTCTGGGTGATGTTTGTTGGTAGGCTAACCTCGGCGCTTTGGTGCAATAACCAATAATGTACATAAAAATATTCACATTATCAAATAAACTGATGATAAAAGTAATAAAACCATTTCTACCTTATATATTACTGATATAACTTCATAATAAATTGTCTATTAGAAGAATAATTCCATATCAATGAAATCAATTTGTATCCATGCAAGTTCAGCTGAGAAAATATAAACATCGACTTATGATTGCATTCACAGCAACCTTTATCTTTTGCTAAACTTTCAATCATCATCATAGTAGTATTAATTACAGCAATAATAACATTTAGGATAACATAATATTCATTTCTCATTAAAAATTCATTATCATTTTGGTGTTTGCAACTGTTTAGGTATAGGAAAAGAAGAATCAGTATTTACAAGAGATCACATGATGAAATATAAAACAATGGTTCCCCTTTTAGGGAATGTGTGTAGCAAAAACATGATATAGAATCAGTTTTATTTTATTTTGAATTTCTAGAGATACAGTAAATAAAAACATTTCCAATAACATTATCTTTATATAATCAATAAGTAGTCGTCTTATACTACAGGTACAAAATAAATTCATAAAAATTTGCTATATTTTCTGACCTTGTCTTATGTAAAGGTTGATTGGTAATATTTCTAGTATAAACATGGAGCATTTCTGCCCATCAGAAGTATTCACTTATCGGGATAAGAAATGTACACAATTCCCCCACCCCACTATAATGAACTTTTCTTGGGATATAGAAGAATAACTCACCCACACACTGTTCTATATATAATGTTTGGATTCATCTAAGCAAACTATACTCATAAATTTTGCTGTCTGCTTGCAACCTTTTATCTATTCCATAACTCAGTGTGGGTGTCATGGGGGGGGGGTTCAACACGAATGATGACTTACGATTTCTTCATCCATCTTTGCCCCCTTGCTCCTCTGTGATGTAAATACAAGCTGACATTATGGTTTGAATATTAGTTGATTTTGTCATAGGTATATCAAGGGCCAGTCTGCTTGATGAAGTCTATTCCTCTCCACACTCAGATATTTAGAAATTAATTTTTAACTAAACAACTGCAAAACTATCTTTTGGGGTGAGGCAATCTACTTTCATTATGTGATGTTTAGAGGAATTGTTACTGTACCAATAATTATTCACACTATTGATTGCATTCTTTCTATTGCTACTATAATGTCTCGGACTGCTTAAGTGGAGCCACAATTTTTGGTAAGAATACTTACAATTTGGCACTTAAAGAAGGCCATAGAATAGATTGGCTGAGATTATAACCAAAAAAAAAAAAAATCAATAAATAGAATTTAGATCAAAAGTTCAAACCATTTTTGTAATTGTTTCTATTTTTTAATTTGAATTTAATTTTTTATTTTTTGTCTTCCAATCCAAATGCTAACCTTCAAGTAACATGATTGTTTTGTTTGCTTGCTTGATAATATATATAATTTGTTTTCTCTGTAATTTCAGGCTCGAGTTGAAGTAGATAGAGATGGAAACGGTGCCAAAATTTATGCTTACGCATATGATATAAGCAAGGGCCGTAGTTCTGGTCAATACCTTCATGATTTGCTATGGTAAGTATTTCTGACTTAGCAATTCTTTTGCTATGTCAGTTTTTTTTTTTGCTTTTTTTTTTTTTGCTTTTTTTTTCTTCTGCCAATTAATGATTCTTAATATGGAATTTTATTTCTAAGCCATTTTTGTCTTGGCTGAATCCAGTTAATCTTGGCAACATTTTCTTGAAGTGAACCTTGTTTTCAAAATCCTTTTGTTCAATTTAGTTGGGAAGGCAAAATGGATATCTTTTTTTTTTTTCTTTTTTTTTTCTTTTTTTTTTTTTTTTAACTAATAGTCCTTTTTGTGTTTGCTCTGGCATCTGGGAATATTGATTAATACCAAACATGGACAGTTTTCATTCATCATATTTTTGCATAATCTTTCTCAATGTGCCATCTCCCTTCAGGATGTGTTGCCCAGAAGTAAGGCTTATCTTTCCATTATCTCTCCCAATCTCTGTTCTGCCATCCATTTACACATGCTCGTCAGGTAGGTTACTGGCTGCTTTCTTCACTCTCTTGCCTTCAATATGTCCTGCAAGTGTCAGATTCTCCAAGCCCTCTTTTCTCATATGTCCTAGAAATTTCAACTTTCTGATTCTAAGTGTCCTTTTTGTTTCCATTTTCTCTAAAACTTCTTTGTTACTCACATGCTCAGTCCATGGTATTCTCAGCATTCTTCTATAGAACCACATTTCTGTTGCTTCAAGTCTCCTCTTCATTTGTGAGGTAATCCCACATTCCCTGCCATAGAGGAGGACTGATATTACATCACAGTTTAGTACTTATTAGCATATAAAACTTCCCACCTACTTTAAATTTATTAGGCTAGGTACAAATGATGTTAGCCTATAGCATCTGAATAGGCATTAGTGTACCAGATTCACAAATAATAACTGGGAGATTTTTTTTTTTTAGTTTTAACTTTTTTTTTTTTTTTTTTATAAGCTTTTGTTAATATCATGTAAAAACATTCTAATCTGAAATTCATGTTTTTATCATTATAATGTATAAACTGAAAATTTTCCCATTATTGGTTTGTTAGTGCTATTTTTATTATGAAAACATTGACCTGTCTAATAAAAGCTTATATAATGATAGTAATTCTAATGTGTATGAATTTATTACTTAATAACAATAGAAAACTGATCCCCAGCAAAATTTAAATTAATTGGCTTCAACTACAGATAAAATGTATTGTTCATTTTACTATATGTATTGTTAAATTTTTTATGTAAAAAAAAAAAAATATGCTGGAATTTTTACAATTAATTTTGTATTTCTATACTTTCATAGTGTTTTGTTTTTGTTTGGGTGGGGTCACTATTTGGCAATAACTTGGGCTCTAACAGCTGCTAACACCCTGGGTCGGGGTGGAACTGAGAGCAACAGCAATCCTCAAAACATCCAATCTCCCAATCAGTGGCCTTGCTGCCAGATGTAGTTTATCGTCATACCCAGGATTAAATAACAGTAGGAAACCGATCCTCCACTTTTTGTCCAACAAAAATTTAAATATTTAACGTAAATATAGTTTGAAAATTTTCCCTTCACTGGTTGGTTAATACCATTTTTACTATGAAAGTATTGAGGAGGCACGGTGGAGTAATGGATAGTGGCTTGGATTAAGGAATCAGAGAGCCAAGTTCGAATTCCAATCGAATCCATTACATTCACTTACGTGCTAATACCCTTGGGAAAGGTGTGAGTCCTCTTTCTTCCCCCTCCAGCTATGGGTAAATAGCAGGACAGACTGGGTTCTATAGCCTTGGATGGCAAATGGTCTAGGAGAAGGAAAACTGAATTCAAACCTGGTCTTAGAGGAGGGTGAATGGAGTCTCTCTGAGCCTTGGTTGGCAATCCATTTAGTGATGGTGTCACAATAAAAAACACCCTTGATAGCCCTAGCGAAGCATCAAGAATTCAGCTATTTGACAAGATTATGAACTACACCAATCAAAGTATTAGTGAGTTCAATCTCAGCTGAGGCTGCAAGATGATGATGATTGACCTTTGACCTGCCTAATAAAGTCTGGATGCAGCTGAGAAAACAATGATGTGCCAAAAGCATTTGTCTAAAAATGCATCTGTAAATGACATTGAATTTCAAGCTTCAATTCTTTGCATACTGTTTTGACTGCTTCTCATTTTCTGCCATTCCTCTCTCTATGAGGTGGATATTGAAAAGCTCTCAGCCCAACTAACTTCTCAAAATTTGAAGAAACATAAGATTTTTTTTAATGACTCAATAAAATTAAGTTTTACTAATAGCAAAAATCTTGGAATTGACATTGGATTAAATTGGGAAATGAATTTGGTTTTTGTGCTTCTATATTTAATTAGATAAATTAATCTTAATTGGGCCAAGATAATAATTAATCTTAATTGGGCCAAGATAATAATTAATCTTAATTGGGCCAAGATAATAATTAATCTTAATTGGGCCAAGATAATAATTAATCTTAATTGGGCCAAGATAATAATTAATCTTAATTGGGCCAAGATAATAATTAATCTTAATTGGGCCAAGATAATAATTAATCTTAATTGGGCCAAGATAATAATTAATCTTAATTGATAAGGTTGCAAATTGGGCCAACAATAATTAATCTTAAAAATAAAAAACAAATTTTTTTTCTTAATTTTTACTAATAATCTTAATTGGCCAAGATAATATTCCTCCCAATCTTTGTTTTGTCTTGGGCCAAGATAATAAAAATAATTAATCTTAAATATAAATAAAAACTTATTCTTTCCTGCTACATATCTGTTGAACCCCCTTAAAAAATAAAAACAAATTTTTTTTTTACTGATACTATGAAAATAAATATAAATAAAAACATTCTTTCCTGCTACATATCTGTAACCCCCCCGCCATAGATGATCATGACTCTCCAGTTTCCCTTTCTTTATTATCTTATAAATATGTAATGGAGTTCCTCCTCATCTTTCTATTAAGCCTACATATAAAATCACATGTTGCATCTCTATTCCCATTGTGTTGATGTGTACCAAAAACTGGGGAGGAGGGAACATGATCATTTTGACTTAGAGGAATCCAATAATGTTATATCTTCATTAGGTGAAATGTGTGAAACAATTCCAAGAATAACTAAAAGGAAAAAGATATGCCCATAAGATGAACAATGCCAAGTTGAAAAAAATTGATACAAGAGGAAAACAAGCAGAAGAGGAAAGAACGGAGAATATTAAACAATTAAAGAAAATTAAAAGCCAGTTAACTCTTTAAGAAACCAATATATACGGAAAATTGGAAACAAAATTAATGAAGTGTCCTAGGCAATGTGCATGCAGAAATATACTAGTATAAATCCAATCATTACAAAGTCTATCAAAACACAGACAATAATGAACCTTATGATAAGGAAAGTGAGAAAGCTATTTAAAAAAAAATAAAATAAAATAAAATAATGCCTATAGATGACATAGGTATTCTTTGATGGGATAATGTCTACCAAGTCTTCCAAGAAATAGGTCTCAAAATGAACCTTTCCAAAATACTGGGTGTGTGACACTATTTAGCTATGGTAATTGGCTAACTAATTAACCATAGAAATTAAAAACAGGAAAGACTTAAGGTGAGAAAGAGCTATATCGAAAGATAGACTGAGCAATGTTAAAAAAGATTTTATTTTATTTACGAAGAAACATACTTTTCGCACAAGACAGAAAATCTATAAGAAAAAGCAAGATACAAGATTCTGTCAAAACTGATTAATGTCACAATAAGGGAGTGATGTGCCAAGGGAAACAGAATTCAGAAAGAAAAACAAAGCCAACCGACACACGTGGCCACTGGTGGGTGTCACATATTGGCACTGCGACCGCAACCACCAGTGGGTGTCACAGGTGTTTCACATTTTTTTAGAAAAAAAAAAAAATGATCAGGTACAAGTCAAGGACCACAAATGATAGAGTAATGGAAATTATATTTATTGAAATTTAAAAGGATAACATTTTAGGATCTTCAACCATTTAGTATCAAAGATGAACCAAAAATGTCAAGAAGAGCCCTAGAGTAAATGCTCCTGATGTCCGCCGTTCAGGTGAAGGCACTGTTGAATGCAAAGTTATTGATAACGCATACACATTCCTTCTGGGTGATCGCTTCAATGGTGTAAGGGTTGCGCTGGGAGATGCCTTTGAGGAACGGCCAGAGGAAGAAATCTGAGACATTAAGGTCAGGCATGGGAGGTGGCCATTCCACTTCAGCTTTGTGGCTGATGAGACGCTCCCCAAACTTTTCATGGAACCATGCCATGGTAACATTAGCAATGTGAGGAGGAGCATCATCCTGCTGGAACCACTGTTCCTCCTCATCAAAAGCCACACACTCTTCAAGCTCTCCCCATCTGAGAAGCTGCTGCTTTGTTAAAATTGTGAAACACCCTGTAGGTACTATGATATAGAACTGGAATGAGAGCAATGATGGCACCTACTCTGAATCAAAGATCACTGCTTAAAATGAAGCTTGTGAATCTCGGCAAAGACTGGCACTAAAGAATCACAAAGAACGGTACCAGATGACAGGAAGTACATCACTTGATGACTTTCAACAGCACCAACAACTAAAATGGATGTCACATGTAACTCAGAGAAAATAATAACATAATTGAGATGTTGCCATTCCACACTAAGTAAAAAGTGATGAAAGAAGGCCCCACCACCATCACTGATACTATAATGAGTGACAATAGCTACTGAACTTGAGAAACCTACTTTCCTAAAAAATAGTTTTAAGAAAGATTTTGTAAATTTCAACTGAAAGTGCATCCTGGGTATGACGATAAATTAACATCTGGCAGGAAGGCATCTGATCAGGAGGTTTTGAGGAACATGGAACCACTTCTTAATTGCTGTAGTTCTCTGGTGCATCCTAACCTGGGGTGGTAGTACTTGATAAGTTCCCACCTATGGGCAAATAATGAACCCCCCCAAAACTGCAGTTAAAACACTATGAAGGTATAAAAATACAACCAATACATTTGGGGGGGGGGAATTATTCCTGGCAATGCATTTGACTCTCGACAAAAAACCCTCTTTACAAAAATATGTCAATGAAACCTGATCTACAAACAGATTTCTTACAAATACTTATTCTATTCATATGAACCTACCCTACAAATCTTGTCAGCATTAAATACTCCATTGAAGTTGATATGCCGTATAATAAAAAAAAAATAATTGAAAGCAGCACTGACAGTTAATGAATGCCAAATGTTTGCTTGGAAGGAAACAGCTAACATTGCTATGACTTTGTGGGAAAAGTGAGTGGATTTAGTTTCCTGTTGCCACCTTAACAGTTGTGAATTCAGTTGTATTTCTCCAAGACTGGCTACCACTCAAGACTAGAGACCAGAGTCTACCCTGCTATTTAACTCACAGCTGGAAGGATGACAAAGAAATGAATACATGCCTTTCCACAAAGGCTATTTGTATGAAAGAAAATGCATCTGACTTGGCCAGAACTTTAATTTGGTTCACCAATTTCATTTTTGGGGCCGGATAACTGCTACACTACTTGCACGTATTAATTTCTTTAATAGTTTTTAAAATGTAATATTCGCCCTGTGGGTGCTAAAAAGTTCTCTACCTTGACTAAAAAGAGATTCTCCAACCCCTCCCCCCTCCCCACCACCACCACCCAACCCGTCTTCCACAAATTTTGATGTTTTAAAAATTTGAGAAATGGTTCAGGTAAACTCTTCAGTAGTCGTAAAGAAAAAAATTGTAAGGGATTTTTGTTTTTCTACTGAAAGCAGAATTGATAAGCCAAATTGAAATTCTCTGAAACTTTTTTTTTTTTTTTTACTAATTCTCTTGAGAAGGGGATGAATCCATTCCCCTTTGTTTCTATTTCTCCCTTTCTCTCCCTCACCTCCCATAGGTTAAATATTAGTGCAGAGTAGATGTTTTTAGCTTTGGTTAACACCAAGTCAAGGAGGAGAACAGTGACTTTTGAATTAAAAAAAAACCCACAAGGTGAATTTCATGCCCATGGCTCACTAAAAATGTAGGAAACAGGGTTTTGTTTTTCCAGTCAAGTCCATTACGTTCAGTTACTTGGCAAAGATATGAACTCACTGCTTCCCCCCCAGCTATGGGTTAATTAGTAGGACTTGTATCAGTAAATTGCTGTTATCTTCCCCCAAATTCTTACAATTGAAAAATATTTTCTCATCCATACATCTGCTAATGGTAGAGGGACTCTAATTTACTTTTGAAGATTTCAAGTCCCATTTTCATTTTGTGTATATGTCTGGATGTGTTTTTTAGAATTAATTTTTCAGATATTGACTGTTAAAGCAATTTAACAAAGTATGTTAAAAAAAGGTTTTTCTGATATTCCCAGAATGCTTTTCCATTTTTGATTCTCCTCTTTCTTCTCCATCATCTCTTTCTTCTCCATCATCTCTTTCTTCTCCATCATCTCTTTCTTCTCCATCATCTCTTTCTTCTCCATCATCTCTTTCTTCTCCATTCTCTTTCTTCTCCATCATCTCTTTCTTCTCCATCATCTTTTTCCATCATCTCTTTCTTCTCCATCATCTCTTTCTTCTCCATCATCTCTTTCTTCTCCATCATCTCTTTCTTCTCCATCATCTCTTTCTTCTCCATCATCTCTTTCTTCTCCATCATCTCTTTCTTCTCCATCATCTCTTTCTTCTCCATCATCTCTTTCTTCTCCATCATCTCTTTCTTCTCCATCATCTCTTTCTTCTCCATCATCTCTTTCTTCTCCATCATCTCTTTCTTCCCATCATCTCTTTCTTCTCCATCATCTCTTTCTTCTCCATCATCTCTTTCTTCTCCATCATCTCTTATTGTTGAAATTTTGCTTTCTTGCTAGTTTCAGGGATGTGGCTGATGCAATCAGAAACGCCACACCCACAAAAATAAATACATTACCTACACCACCCACTTTATAGGTCATCTTCAAGATATGAGTCCATTTCTTACCATGTTTGTCCTACAAGTTTTTGCCATTTAAAAAGAAAAAAAAAATGGTGCCAAATCCTTTTAGTTAATTACAAACAAAAACAACTCATTTAATTTTCTTTGTAAAATTATTTTTAATTTAATTATTAAACGAAATATTGTCAGTTATTAACTAGCAGAAAGCAGAATCCATGTAAATTCTACAGGTATTGACACTTAAGAAAAATCTATCATGTTGTGTACACTCTACTCACACCCTTTGCCTGTATCTTCTCATTCTCTCCCTTATCCCTTCTAATCTTAATTGCTTGTTTATGGTATGCGCTATATGAATTAGTTTCATTTGCAAACTCACAACGATTTCCTTTTGAAACCTCGTCTTATCCTAATTTGGCTCTCCCTAAAGAATCAGTTGCAATATTCTCATCCTGATTTTCAATCTTCTCATTCTCTTGTGATATTCAGCAAAAGCCTGTCTTTGTTTTTTCTTTCATCTCCATCCCTCCCCCCCTCCTCCTCTATATGTAAAATGGTTTCCTTTCACCTGGTTTTCTTCACTAGCTTCTTTTTTTATCATCCACTTTACATCTTCTTCCCTCAACCTCTATCTTCCACTTCCTTCCCCTCACCCGTCTTGCTTCCCACCTCTCTTCATCTTCTCCCCCCAATTCCTTCCCATTTAATGTTTTTTGGTCAGAAACACCTTGGATTGGGCAAACACTAAACTTTGATTTTAGAAAAGCAGACAACTGTCATACATACAAACACAGAATAATAGCATAGATTTCTCTCTTGCTTTATTTCCTCTAGTTGTACAACTGGATTTTTTAAAGCATTAAGTAATAGTGAATTTTATTATTAGATGAAACATTATCACTCATGTTTTCCCGTTTTTTTTTTTTCATCATAATTTCAATTGCTTTTTATTGCAACTACCCATGCGACACAATAGACCACAATTGTCTATTGGTTAGGACACAAATGTAGTCAAGTAGACTGCAAATGATTTTATCTGTGCCTAAAGGGTCCGATGTTTTATGGCTACATTGCCAATAAAATTGAGAGACTATATTGTTAAAGCAAACACCTGTTGTCATCAAGTACAGAAAAAAGAAATAAAAACTTTGGCATTTTGTGCCACTCGGCCATAAGTTAGGGAATTCTGGACATTCTTGTTAAAACCAGTCACAAGCTATCAGTCAAAATGTAGTCACACAGTCAGAAATGAGCAGAGGGGTAACCAGAGTTCATGCTGACCAAAGAGAAGATCTGATCTGTTAATCTGTCCTTAGAGAAGATGGAACTAGAAGTAAAGATGTTCAAGTATCACTTTACCTACTCCACCCAAGATGGTGCTAGATGAATCCATAAATAAAGAACCTAGTGTATTGAAAATGGCATTTATATTTTCTTTTTTTCTTTGCTGCTGCGAGATTTCATCTTACATTCCTTTGTTGAATGTACACCAGACCTTTACTGGTTTTTGCTCGCAAAACCTGTTTTGAAAAGAAACTTACCAGTTAGTAAAAATTGTCTGATGGAACCAGGTGTATGTTTACACTCAGGCTGTCGTTCTGCAGCTGTTCGTAATGAAGAATAACGTTTTATGGTTAGATTTGAGCTTCTTTAACTGTAGGCACGGTTGATTGTATAGCTATTGATCAATGACAGATTTGCTAAGAGAAAAGATTGAGAATTTGAATCTCACTACTGAAAATTTCTTTTTTATAAATCTGTGTTTACTAACAACCATACAATTGATATTCTGAGTAATTGTGATTGATGGAAAGGAAACTGAAATTTGTATACAAGCCAAAAATTAATAAGAGAGCCATGATCCTTTGAAAGGATTTGGTGCATAAAAAAATATTTACTTCTGTAAATAAAGCAATGAAAATGAAAGAAAGAAATGTGAAAAATAAGAACTGACAAGACTTCATCAAATAATAATAAAAAAATTCCAGATAATATTACTACTAATACTACTAGTAGAAATAAAGCAATTGAAATGAAGATGAAAGAAATACTAGTGAAAAATGAATAAGAATTGTCAAGGCTTCATCTAATAATAATAATAAAATTTTACAATCCTGATGTGGCTGAAAAATGACTTATGTTTTGTTTTTATATATATATATATATATATATATATATATATATATATATATATATATATATAATGTGTGTGTTTGTTTTTATGATTTATTTATGTGATGCACTTTTTCATAAGAGTTGACTTTATTATAAACTTATTGTTAGTTTGATGTTTCGCTCCGGAAGGGATTTGATGGAACTTAACAATACTGACAAAAGTGCATGTCGTCTTGGATTTTCCTGATATTTTTTATGCATACCACACTACTTGTAAACAAACATAAATCTTTGCATCTAGTTTGTGAACTTGATTGGTGAGGGAATGGTTTGTTCAGAGACGCACATAGATTGGTTGCAGAAGCTTTGCATCCTATGAAAGCAAGACTGAGGGACTTAGCAAATGATCAGGAAATTCACTTAGTACCAATTCCATCAAGAATCCTGATGCTATATTGAAAATTGGATTTGCCCAATAAACAGCATTCTTGACAATGAATAAGAATTGTCAAAGTTTTGGATGGATTAAAAATGTGAACAATAAATTTTCAGAAATCTTCACTTTTTAAAAAAACTAGGTTGCATGATTTTATTAATCTGATTTTAGTTATGTATTTAGTGTATCTTAGTCTAGCATAAAGTCAAACTTGTGGGTCACAGGGAAATTAACCTGCAAGACCAACTTGTTGACCATTCATGATCATGACTCCTCATAGCTTGTGTAGTTGTTGTAGGTGCCCCACATGTACTGCAGCTATAGCAGCGGTGGGTGCAATCTTCGCTCTCGCACTCTCCTCTCTCCACCCTCTCTCTCTTGCGCTCTCCGCCCTCCCCCTCTCTCTCTTGCGCTCTCCCCCCTCTCTCTTGCTCTCTCCGCCTCCGCCCCCCTCTCTCTCTTAGCTCTCCGCCCCCCCCCTCTCTCTCTCTCTTGCGCTCTCCGCCCCCCCCTCTCTCTCTCTTGCGCTCTCCGCCCTCCCCTCTCTCTCTCTTAGCTCTCTCCCCCTCCCCTCTCTCTCTCTCTCTCTTGCTCTCCGCCCTCCCCTCTCTCTCTCTCTTGCCTCTCCGCCCTCCCCTCTCTCTCTCTCTCTTGCGCTCTCCGCCCTCCCCCTCTCTCTCTCTCTTACGCTCTCCGCCCTCCCCTCTCTCTCTCTCTTTGTGCTCTCACACACACACACTGGTTTAAAAGGGTTGGTTTTGACTTTCATTGTATCACTCGTTTGACATGTTTACTTTTTTTGTTTTGTTTTTTATCAGGGAGAAACATTGTGGGGGAATTGCTCCTCTGTGGAAAGTGATTCACAAGAATGGCGTCACTGTTGACAATCGATTAGATAACTTGGCTCTCGTTATGGAGTCCAGCTCTACATATCAACTGGATGAGCCGTCAAACAAAGCCAACAGAGAACAGAGCTTGTATTGGATAGCAGTACAGCAGTTACAGCAGGACCCAATAGAAGAGGTAATGCCATTAAGGGTAATTGTCACCCCCCCCCCAGCCCAACACACACACACGCGCACGCACGCACACTTTATCTGTTGGTGTAGCTCAATGAAACAGAATATTGATGACTGTTGATCATAATTATAATTAACAAAAAAAGGAAATAATGGCCATCCCTACTAGCCACACTCAAGATTATAAAGTCTGCAACATTCTGGTCAAAATTTCTGATATTGTACCAATATTGTATAAATTTTTTTTTATAATGAATTACAAAGCAGCAAGGGAATAATGCCACTCTGATGCAAGACGCTACTGAGAATGAAAGAGAATAAAAAAAAAAAAACTTTCGAGAGAACCGGAAGCCCAATCCAAACAGGAAACTTCTACTCTTGTTCAAAAGACTGGTGAGGAGTGTGAACTGGACAAAAAGTGAGCCTATCTACTCCTATGGAGTGGGGGAAAAATAATTAGTAAATAAAAATTTCCAAGTTCAGGTGGAGACGTTAGAAGTATAGAATTGAAATAGACTTTAGAAGGAACCAGAAAGCCTAAATCCTAAACTGGAAACAAGTAATAAACCTCTATTTCTATTCAAAAGACTATGGAGGAGCATGAATCGGATGATAGACAAAGCTATCTACTCCTATAAAACCATTTTTGTTTCTGAAGAATCAGTATCACACACACACACACACTGTACTAATAATAAATACACATTTTGTTCCTTGGTACGACTCTGAGTTTCAGGCACGTAAGGCACAAATTTTATATTTGTTAGTATAAATTTTAGCTCTGTTATTTTACATTGAGAACTGTTTTATTATGACCAGCACTCACAGTGTACTATGCAAAGACCTAAAACAACATTTCATGGATCAGTTGAAGACATTGCTGATATAGGCCAACATTGACCCTGAGATCTGGGAAACTGTTGCTGCAAATCGGGCCTTCCTGATGTAAGACCATGTGACAGGGGGACCAAGACTATAGTTCAAACGCCAACATGAAGAGGATCTGCAACATGCTGTCGGGAGGGCCCAACTCGCCCAGCCACGTCCACCACCCACACTCCTTTGTGACTCTTGCTCATAACTCTTCAGCATTAGGCTGGGCTTTCACAGACATCTCCACCACCAGAGGAGGAAAAGGGAATTAGAAGAGAGGATGATGTTCCCAATGCTCAGATGCAAGCAGGTGCTCACAATATATATATATTTGCATTCAATCCACTCTAAATGTTCCATCTGCCGTAACCTGCCCCATGTATACTCTGCAATAATATATGACAACATCATTGTAAATAATGCAGGAAGTTATGCAAACAATGAGACTTTGACTACAAACAGTGAGATATTGAGAGCTGATATTTATGAGCAGGTTTGAGTGTGTAAAATGCTAAATGGCTAAAAGATTGATCAAAGATCAACGTTTCATGATGCTTCAATATCTATCTAGCTCAAGCAAATAA